>BQNB010075602.1:0-31411 GCA_026074375.1 Tanacetum coccineum
GAATTTAAAGATTGAAATTTAACTTAAAATCCTCAAAAACTTTATTAATGCTGAAAAAGAGTACAATGCTGAAAGAAAAGTTACAATAAGCTGGTAAATGACTTCATTAAAACTTAAATTAAACTACCATAATCTAAGTTGCCTTAAAGGCTTACAAAATGCTCTATTTATAGCCGGAGTCTTCTCTTGTTGGTTTTTTGAGTCAATCTAGTCATCGAAATTACTTGAAAATAGTGAAGGATTGCCAACTTGGCAATTATACATGGGGAGGTGGTGATAGTGGAGGCGGGGGAGATGTTTTACCCAAGGGGTTGTAGAGGTTGCAGGGTAAAAGGGGAGAAGATAACCCGTGATTGGTTCTTGGGTTCTGTTAGGCGGGAAAAATGGTTTTGGGTAAGTTGGCAACTTTGGCCCCTCAAGTTATACTTCATCCAATCTCCAATTTCAATGTGATAATACAGGTTTGAAGGTTTGGCAGAATTGCCCCTTCAACCTATACATACTAATTGCAAAATTCGTCCCTTTATGATACAACTTTAGGGGCTTGGCAGAACTGGCCCCTAAAGTTATACTTCACCCAATTTGCAAGTTCAGCCCTTGTCTTTTTATTCTTGTAATACAACTTGAGGTTTGGCAATTTTAGTCCCTCAAGTTGTATTTTCTTCACTTGGTTGACTTTTGACTTTGACTGACTTTGGCTTCGATTTGACTTTGTCTTTTCCATTCCGTGCTCGGTTTTGTCCGTTTTTGCTTGCTTTATCGTCCTTTTCTTGAATATCCGTTTCCTGCACAATACAAATGCAAAACATACAAATACAATGTATTTTTGGTACGTTTTTAGTCATTTAAGCCCGTTTTTAATGGAAAAGGGTATGTGTAATTAAACACATACCAAAATCCCCCATACTAAGATATTGCCGTGTCCTCACGCAATGTTATGAAGTAAACATTTACGAAAACTAAGAATCTCGATCCCCCTCGACTAATAACCTCGAAAAGTAGCTAAGTGTTCGTCAAGGGGAACTAAAGAATCAATAGCTTCGACAAGTCCCATTTTCACCATTTTTTATATGTACACTAACTATCCCTAATTTTTTGGATTTTCCTTTTTCTTTTCTTAACTACCTGTATGACTTCCTTTATTTTATCAACACTGGGATCATAGAATGAGAAGCGCCCATAGAATGATCTACGGATGTCCGAATGGATAAATTCATCGTCCCCGATTTTTCACTAGTCCCAAACTAAGCGTAAAAACGAAATCACCGTTAAGTACAAGTAAAGATGCTAACACTACTTATAACTATGACTTGTCAACTTTTTGCTCCCAACAATTATTCAATTAGAGTGATTGTGCTTAATTTTAAGTTAAATTTAGATCGACAATTTTAGAAAGTGGTACAGTTTATGTGCATAACGATATTTCTGAAGAAATCTGGGGAAAAGACTAGATCACCCACCAACCAGCATATTCTCGATAGATCCCAGCCGAGTTCGACTTAGGTTATCAGGTTGAGACCCCACAGGAGAATGTTCGCAATGTAATAGCGGGATACTTCATCCTTTTAGGCTGAATTTCTTAGATTTACCGCTAAATAAACAATACTACTCAAAGCACGCAAACATTAAAAATTTAATGGTCTCATTGGTGCGATTATTCCATGTAGCGACCTTTCTTCTCGGAACGTCCCAGCCTCATCAGCTAAGTGCCCATGTTTTTGATTAGTTCAAAATTATACTTGAGTTTAGAAAAAGAAATCTTAACCATTAAATTTTCCTTATTAGTCATTTATTGCTATAATCATACTATAATACCATCATCATTTACATGACTACAACATCGGCCACGCCTCCGACAAGATGTAGTGACTTAGTCTGACGACGGTCCCCCGCCTTATATGAAGACTTCAACATCGGCCACGCCTCCGACAAGATAATAAACTACAGAATTCTTATTTGATAATATCTTAAGAATGCACTTGACATTTTTAACTTACTATGGCTTTGTTATTGAAAGACTGCAACATCGGTTGTGAGCCGGCAAGATGTAGTAAACCTTTATCAGCTCACAGTTTATATTTTTCATCATTTATTATTTTATTTATTTATTTATTTATTTTTCAATTTTTTTTGAAACATATTTTCCGTAACAGAGAAAATTTCGTTTTAGAAACTCAAGTATAAAGCTGAACTAAGATGAATATTTCGTCTTCCGAAAGAGCTTTTTATAGAAAATGTTTGGTTCAAAGTTAAAGCAAATAAGCACTTATTAGTCTGTTAAGAGCTTCGGGGAGAAAAAGCACAAGGTTACACTTATAAGCTTTTAAGATCTCAAATAAATCCTTGTATAGCACCTACTTGTAAATAACACTATTATTCTTCTCTCGTTCTCACAAATTTTAAAATCCCTAATAAAAGATCCGCGAATGCTTAGCCTAATAAACTTTCGTTTATTAAATTGTTCAAAGGACAAAGCTTAGACTCAACATCTTCGATCGAGTCAAAAATTTATGTTTCATCACCTTTAGGAAATCAAAACTGTGACAAAACACTTATTTTATTTTGAACTTTTTTTAAAATTTTTTCATTATTTTGGCATTTTTTGCAAAAATTTTGGTGTAAAAACAGGATTACGTGACAACAAATCGTTTTTGTTTTTAGCAATAAATCAAAATTGAAGATTCCCCCCATACTAGAACTAAACATCAGTCCATATGTTTTAAAAGTGAGTACCTACCCTAATCTAAGGGCCTTTATTAAGTGAGCCAAAAGATAAAACTTAGTCCGATATAATATGGATATTGATTTCCCAAAATGAAGCTAGATGTGAACTCATGTGATGAAGGGGTAAACTGACGAGCACGAGAGTTTTCACAATCCAGGAAATCCTGGACATACAACACAAACAACGAAACACGGTAATGGAAAAGCGAGCCCCTCGACAGAAAAACACTTATTTATTATAAATACTGCAGATAAGCATGGGTTGCCACCCATCGAAGCGCTTGTATTATGGTTCACCAGATCACAAGCTTAACTCGAATCCCCTCATTATGTGGTCCAAAGGGAAAGTCTGAGTAGATCAGACTACCAATTGTGGTATGTCCCCCTTCCAAAGTATCTTTCAAACATGACCATTCACTTGAATTTCGCACCCGTGAATTTTAAGGATAACTCGACATTGCCATATGGAAAGACTTGGGTATACCGTGAATGGTTCCAATCCAATAAGGTCTTAAGCTTGCCGAGAAAATCTTCAATCTTGAGTTTAATGAGGAGTACTCGATCATCGACGTTGAAAAACACGGTTTTTTTGAGATCATAGGGACATGGATACTCCTTTGTTTTCTCATTATGAGATCAAAGAGTTTTCATAGGCATGATCACAAGTGTTCATTTAGCCCACATTAGTGAACCTTTCGTGATCGCCCGCAGTCACTAGGTTAAAGTTTGCATGCTTTAAAGCCCAATAGGCTTTGTGCTCGAGCTCAATCGGTAGATGACATGCCTTTTCGTACACTATCTTGTATGGAGTACACCCGATGGGTGTTATGTAAGCTGTTCGGAAGGCCCAAAGTGCGTCATCTAGTTTATCCGACCAAGAGTCACAGTTTTCGCCTATGGTCCTTTCAAGAATTCTTTTCAAGCCACGATTGGATACCTCAACTTGCCCACTTGTTTGTGGGTGATACGCGGTGGAGAGACGATGAGTGACTCTGTATTTAAGCATGACCTTTGCAAACTGGTCATTGCAAAAATGGGTTCTGCGATCACTTATGATTGCACGAGGAGCACCGAATCTTGGTGAAGAGAGATTGAAATTTGCAAACAACTCGGGCGTCCATTGTTGGGGAGTCGCTTTTGCTTCAACCCATTTTGACAAGTAATCGACGCCACAGTAATATTTTGTTCCCTCTGAAACGAACGACCCATGAAGTCAATGCCTAAACGCAAAGATTTCACAACTTGCATGGAATTTGAGGCATCTCATCACGTTGTGAAATTTTACCTTGACGCGTGCACGAGTCACAATTTTAAACCAATCGTGGGCATCTTTGAAATCATGGGTCCAAAGAAACCTGGGCCATCAAAGACTTTTTTGGCGGTGAGATTTGCACCCATGATGTCCCCCCGGTGGTAGCCAATGGTGCAAGCTTCGATGGATGTCGAGAGCTTCCTTGCCGTGCACACACCGCCAGTATCACTTGATCCCCACATATCTTAAACAAGAAGAAGGGTCATTCCTAAAAGTACATGCTTACAGTCTTTGAAAAAACTTGTTTTTTGCTGGACGAACATCCCTTTAATCACAAAATTCCCCGCATGGTAGTTTGCAAAATTGGCAAACCATGGGGTGCCTTATCATCACCCACAGAAAGGTAACCACCCAAGTGTCTCGAGTAGGAAATGTTTCCGAATTTCCATTTTTTCCGAGCTACTTTGATGTGATTTTCAAGTCTAGTAAGTGTCGCGCAAATTTTCTGCTCCTTTTTATCACAGGATAACGACATCAAATTCCTTGAGACAAAATCCACCAGAGCAATATTGTCTTAGCATCCTGCTTAGCGAGCAGATACTTGAGAGCCGAATGGTTCGTATACACTATGCTTTTAGACAAGACAAGATATGGCTGGAATTTCTCGAAAGCATACACTACGGCAAGTAATTCTTTTTCCGTTGTAGTGTAAAAAGTGCTTGAGCTTTATCAGAGGTTTTCTTGCATAGTGTATCGGCTAGAAATGTTTGGTCTTACGTTGCCCCAGGACAGCCCCAACAGTAAAATCACTTGCATCGCACATGATTTTAAAGGGCAAGTCCCGATCGGGGGCAACTAGAATTGGAGCCTGGGTCAACTTTAACTTAAGGGTCTCAAATGCTTCGAATGCATTCCTCAGAAGATACACAAGTTCTTTTTCAGGAGGTGGGTTATAGGCTGGCGATTTTGAAAAATCCTGAATAAATCGACCGTAGATACCCGGCATGACGAGAAAACTCCGAATACCCATCACAGGTAGTGGGATAGAGCAATTTTTGCAATACAATCACTTTCGCCTTATCACCTCAATCCAGGTCCTTAGAAAATCTTATGCCAAGAGACTATGCCTTCCTTAACCATAAAGTGGCACTTTTCCCAAGTTAGCAAAAAGATGGTTCTCAATCATACTTTGGACATTTTGTCTAAATGGAAAAAGGCAAGAGAGAAAGAATCACCAAAAACCTAGAAGTCAACATGAAACTATCCAGTTTTCTCAATCATATCATGAAAGATTGCAACCATACACCTATAGAACGTGCCCGGTGCATTGCATAACCCAAAAGGCATGCGACGATAGGCAAATACACTTGTTTTTTTTTTTAAGTAAAAAAACTTAAATATTTTTAATGTTTTTCTCTTTAATTTTTTAATTTACATACGTAAGGCAGGTGAAGTAATCTTTTCTTGATCAATTGGGGTCAACGGATCAAAAATACCTAGAAAATCCGTCTAAAAAAGCAATAGTATTCATTTCCGGCTAATCTTTCAAGCATCTGATCCATAAATGGTAAAGGGAAATGGTCTTTACAGTAGCATCATAAGTTTTTGTAGTCGATGCAAACTCGCCATCCCGTAACCAACCTAGTGGGTATTAACTCATTTTCTTCATTTTTTACCACGGTTATGCCTCCCTTCTTAGGGACACAATGAACCGGGCTTACCTAGGGACTGTCAAAGATAGGGTAAATTAACCCAGCATCAAGAAGTTTGATAACTTCTTGCTTAATAACCTCATGGATTTTGGGGTTAACCCTTCTCTGATGTTGAACTACGGGTTTGGCATTTTCCTCCATCAAAATCTTATGGGTGCAAAACTGTGGATCTATCCCCTAATATCAGAAAATCTTCCAGCTAATGGCAATGGTTTATGTGACTTAAGAACTTTGATCAGGGCGGTTTTATCCTCATCTTTTAAGTTTTTAGCGATTATGACGGGTAATTTGTCATCACCCTCCAAAAACGCATACTCAAGATGGGATGGTAAGTCTTTGAGTTCTAGGTCAGGAGGATCTTCACATGAAGATTTAATCTTTTCAGGCACATTAATTTCACAAACTGGTGACGGAGGGAGATTTGGGTCACTATTGTCAACACTAATATTCCTCAAGGTAAGCCGGTATCTCCCTCAGAATCATATATGCCGTCAACACCCGGGTAGTGAATTATCGAGTATCAAACGAAATGCATCGATCTCTTCCATTAAGAAAAACACTTCCTCCAAGGAGTGAAAAAGGAGAAGCGAAGAATCGATCATAAGGTCCAAAGGGGAAGTGGGATTGCCACTTTCAAGTACTTCTTGAACATATTCTTCACAAGCAATGTCAATAACATCGACTCGGTTAACCGATTCAATGATATTATAGGAGAAAGTCTTAGTATCACCAACTTTGAAGGTCACGGATTGGTCATCATGTCTAAGGGTCATTTTTTCACCGTGAACATCTATCAAGGCACGTGTCGTTCTCAAGAAAGGTCTCCCTAAGATTAGGGGAACCCGAGGATCGGCGACATAATCAACGACCACGAAATCGGCCGGAAAGAAGAATGTTCCAACTTTCACGAAAACATCCTGTTGGGAAATAGATTATAAAAGACTTAATACTATGTAAACATAATTTTATAGTTAGTACTGTCTGGCAGTACTAAGTCTGGTAGTAATTAGTTAGTTCTGGCAGTACTAAGTTAAGTCTGGTAGTAATTAGTTAATTCTGGCAGTACTAAGTTAAGTCTGGCAGTACTAAGTTAAGTCTGGCAGTACTATAGTATTAGTACAGTAAGTGGCAAGTACTATAGATTATACTAGTCGTATGTAGTTTATAGTTCTGTTTATGAACAGAATAAATAATAGTTATCTTAGAGATATTTTAGCTAAATATCTTATGGAAAGATATCAATATACCTTTCACACCTTTGTAAAGCCTGCTAGTGTTTTCCTTGGTGCATAAAAGGAACCCGTACGGCATAGAGTTACATATATTAATAAGAAGCATTGAAAGCTAATAGAAATCCATAGCAAAATTTAGTATTATGTTCTTCATAAATCCTTTGTTAAGGATGTTACCGCATTAACCACTTGATATTCATAGTCAGTGTCTCTCATATAGTTGATTTGGATTTATTCAAGTTAACTATAATCTTACAAAGGCTATTTAGATCCAACACTAGGACCTACAAGTGGTAATAGAGCCAATAAAGGGACCCTGAGTAAGAAGAATCACTAAAACCACAAACAAACACTCTCTTTCAGATCTTTACAAAATGTCTCAACCTGCTAATGATGAGTTCTCACAACATCTTAGTGATGATGAAGAATCAAACCATGAAGATGCATCAGACACTATGTTGCAACTCTAAACAAAAACAATAATTTTGATTCCTTAAACAACTGTTAATCTCAAATATCAAACACCAATTCTGAAGAAGGAGGAGAATGATATATGGGCCATGAAATGGAGCATTACCTGATTACATTGACAATGATGTTTGGAAGGTAATCAGAATGGAATCTCCAAGAAGATAATTTTACTGGAAAGGATGGTATATGTTCACAAACTTTCAACATAAGCTGCTGCAGAAATTCAAGCTGTTGAAAAGGAAAGGAAGGCTAAGAATATCTTGCTGATGGCCCATTCCCAAGGAGCATATGAGAAGATTCCAAGGAATGGATGATGAAAAAGAGATCTCGGAAAGCCTCAGAACTAGGTTTGGTGGTAATGCCAAATCAAAAGAAATGCGAAGGCTACTTTTCAAAACAACTTTAAAGCATTTACATATCCAGTTCAGAAGGTTGAAAGGATATGGAACAGATTCCAACAATTACATTTACTCAGTTTGGAAGCTCATGGTGCTGAGATATCAAACGAAAGGGGATGCCAATTATAAGTATTCTCAGGTCGTGGCCACCCAGCATGGTCCAATCTAGCAATACTAAGTGAACTAAACCAGCTGTTTATACTTTATCTATTGATGACTTGTACAAAACCTTAGGTTTTAGAGCTAAAAATAACAAGGTGCCTCAAAAACATCTTTAAGTTCTACAAATGTTGCTTTTGTTTCACAAAGCAAAAGCAACACTAATAAGGTTAAGTCTGGTTTTACTGGTGCCTACAGTACTTGCACTCCTTCTACTTCTTCAATCAATATTTTTGAAAAAGAAGTTCTTGCTGGTTTTGCTGATGAAGTTATTTACTCCCTCTTTGCCAAACAATCAGAGGACTGGGACTCCTCTGAAGATCTGGAACAATTGATGACTTGGACAATTGAAGAGTTTGGGCACAAAAACTGCAGATAGCAATATTGCTATTACAATAAAGAAGTTCTATAAAAAACAGGAAGGGAGATAGTGTTTGGATGAAAAACCACCTGATGTTGACAAAAAAAAAGCTGAATGCTCAATTGTCACAACACTGGTCACTTGCAAGGAATGTACAGCAAAGGGACACATGATGGAAAAAAAGAGAACCATTTTATCAACTCAAGAAGCTGCAAGTATGAGAAGAATCGGGTGCGCATGCTGATAATGGATGATAGGATTGTCACTTGGGGATACAAACTGAAGTTGAAGAGATTAAATAATGCACTTATGGCTAATCAGCTCAAGTAATGAGTTATCTTTGTGTTCTAAAATTTTGCATTGATTCATACAAAACCCTTAACACACTGTGTGATGAACAAAATAAATCATTAGTGATCAAGAAGCACAAATAACATGCCTATAAGTCAAGCGTTAAGAAACTAAAGCTCAATTTGGTTGACTTTTAAAATACCCTAAAACCCCAAAAAAAAACATTCTCTAAAATGAAAAGCTTACATTTCAGCTAATGAAATATATATGGAAAAAGATGAAAGAGCATAAAAGATATAGGAGCATTTGGAATGAAAGCTGTAAAAGAAAAGGCACAATTGCAGAAAACATTATAATTCATGGAAAGACACTTCCAAGAATCTTTGGAGATAATTAATTCCAGGCATGATTCAAATAATAAATTGCTTAGGTATTAAATACATCAAATAATGAGGTTCTAAGTTATGAGGAAGAAATGAATTTCTCTGTTTTTAATTGCTCAAAAGAGGATTCAGTTGGAAAATCTTTGTACAATAGATTTATAAAACTAATGTTTTAAAGGTGTTCCACATCCTTTAAGTGGAGATTATACTCCTAACACCACCAGAAAAAATTGATGAGTCGTTATATTTTATGGGTAAAAGGGACCTCAAGAACCAGAAACCCAATGTAGCAGTGAATAGATCACAGTGAATATTCTAGCTGTCAACTAATGACATAAGCAGGATCTATAGGAACTTCCTAGAACCATTGTTTGATCCCTAAATCTGAATTTCAAGTGTTAACCCCAAAGTGCATGTGTCTACACCTTAACAACACATGAAAAGGGGTGTCTATCCAAATACAAAGAGATTGCACCTAGTTGTTTTTCACACATAAAAACCTTAGACACCAATCAAAGACAGCACACCTAAAGTTAACAGGAAGAATTAGAATGCTATGATAAAGAGAACTAGGGGAAGGTTACTCTTTCACAAAGAAGAAATGTTTTGTTTGTGGTAGTGTAAGTCACTTAATTAAAGATTGTGACTATTATGAAAAGAAAATGGCAAAAGAGGCTGAGTTTAAAAAACAAAGGGTTTTTAATACTGGTAATAGGGTGTCAAAACCAGTATGGACTAATAAATATTAATGGTTAGTATTAGGATGATAAACACATAGTTACATTTAAGGGGAGGCTCAATTGTATAGTGTGTATACTTCTGGTAGTAAGTTTAACTAAAATCTGGCTTAAGTAGTATTAATACTGGTAGTTAGTAGTATTAATTCGGGTAGTTAGTTTAAGTTAATTCTGTCTATACAAACTCTTGCAGCATGTTTTTCTTTGTTTTAGTCTAATTCTTGCAGGAATATCATGGATTTGCATATGTAAGGCAGGTGTGATAAGGTCTTAATTCAGTAAATACTTAATTCTGGTTGAAAAAGAGTTAATTCGGGTTGTATCATAATTAATTCTGGTTGACCAAAGTTAAGTCTGGTAGTGTAAATTTTAATACTGGTAGGTTATTGTTAGTGCTAGTTGCGGGAAAATTGACTCTCTCTCTTAAACACTGGTTTAAAAGTTACCATTACAGATTTTTAGAACGCGCTATTGTCGATAAAAACAGAGAAGCTATATATAATAATATTGATTTCTCTTTCACACTTTATCTGTTTATTGCTATCTCTTTTCCAAGTAAAAATCTTCTTATTATTTATAAAGAATATATCAATTGACTTTTTACCAGCATCTGCAGACCTCACTCTACCTAAACTCCAGTAATTTTAGTTCAAATCCCACTAACTTGTAATACTACATTCGATTCATGATCAATTACACTCAGAACACTGCGACAAAACACAAACCAAGTGGGGTTCATTGCGCAGCCTGATGAAAGTGCGGGTTTATAGAGAGATGTATTTTCTAAGAGGTTCCAACCTCAGGTATGCTTTAACTACTAATCCTACTATCTATGATTCCCTTGTCAAACAGTTTTGGCAGACTGCTACTGCCAAAACTCTTGCTGATGGGACTCTAGAGTTACAAGCAACTATTGATACTATTGTGTATACAATCACTGAGGCATCTATTAGAAATAAGCTTCAATTAGCAGATGCTTCAGGGATTACCATGTTGCCAAACAATGAGATTTTTGAGGGGATGGGGCATATGGGGTATCCTACTGATGGATCTTTTACCTTTTGGAAAAGCTTTTTCACACCCCAATGGAGATTTTTAGTCCACCATATTTTGCATTGTATAAGCTCTAAAAGTGGTGGATGGGATCAATTTGGTAGCAATATTGCTACTGCTTTGATTTGTCTTTCCACTGGCAGAGTTTATAATTTTTCAAAACTAATTTTTGATGGCATGGTGGCAAACTTGAAAAGCAAAACAAAGTTTTTGATGTATCCTCGTTTTCTGCAACTGATTTTGGATATTCAAACGGAAAACAAACACCCTTATCTGGCTGTGACCCTGACCAAAAAGATTTTTGGGAATATGAAAAGGGGTTTTAGAGGGGTACCAAGACCTTTATTGCCTGCTATGTTGTCTATTGCTAATCCAAGTGCAGGACAAGAAGCTCCATCTGTCACTCAACCTCAACCATCATCTAGTGTGGTACCACCAACACCACCTACAACTCAACCTATACCATCTGAAGCCACAACTATTCCACCTCTATCTCAACCTGCACCACCTACACCTATTGCTGAAACTACCAATGCATCTCCCTCACCTACACCTTCACCTGCACATGATCCAATGGAACATACCTTTGCTCAACCATCCTCTGACCAACAACCTCCTACACCTCACCAAGAAGCTACTACTTCCCAATTAATGACAAGGATTGATGACTTGGAGAAGCAACTCAAGGAAACCAAACAGACCTTTGGGAAGGCTATCCTTACTTTGGTGGAAAGAGTCAAGACTTTGGAGGTTGCTTTGAAGAGAAAGACCAAGAGGGTGCTTTTGTCTGATTCTGAAGAGGAAGAAACAAAGGCTCAGGGGAGGAAGTTTCATGATTTAGATCCTCTGGTTTCTTTGTTACAAGAGCTTGTTACTCCCTCAAAGACTCCCTCAAAAACTGTCAATGCTTCAGGGGAGGAACAAGTTGAAGACATAAGCCCTACAACTTTAGAAGCTGCTGCAATCTTAACAAAAGTTAAAAAGATCAAGTCAGTTGATAAAGGAAAGAGATACAAGAGAAGGAAGGTTTCAAAAGAATCTGCTGGTACTGGTTTGGACTTTGAAGAGGTTAAGTCTGCTTTTGAAGAAGTTAATACTGGCAGCATTAAAGTTAGTATCGGTAATGAATCAATTAATACTGGCAGTTTGGATGTTAATACTGGTAGTGATCCAGTTACTACTGATAGCATAAGAGTCTCAGTACCTTCTCCAGACAGAGGTAGAAGAGAAGGAAAGGCTCCTGTGACAAAAGAAGAAGAGACTCAAGCTTCTAAAAAGACAAAAGAACAAATTCTTCAAGAAGAAGCAGGACTTGCTGAAGCCATCAGGTTAGATGCATTTGGAAAAGGAAGAAGTGGCCAAACAAGTACATTTGGATTCACTTATAGCTTAAAGGATGGTTAAAGAGCAAGAATTAACAGAGGAACAAAAGAAAAGGAAGGCTCAAGTTCAGTTTGAAGCTCAATCTTATACTGAAGAAGATTGTAACACAATTAGAGCAAAGCTTGAAGCAAATGCAGAATTAAGGGAGAATGTGCTTGGAAAGGATCTTTCTGTTGAAGATTATGCAAAAAGGATGGTGGAGTTGGTAAATCAAAGAAGAAAACACTTTGCAGAGGAAAGAGCTAGAGCAAAAAGGAATAAGCCCATGACTCAAACACAGCTCAGGAATTATATGTCAAACTTTCTAAAGAATCAAGGGACATGGAAGTTGACTCAGTTGAAGAAGTTGAATTTTGAAGAAGTGAAAGCAGAATTTGAAAAATTGATTAAACAATTGGATACCTATGTCCCTATGAACCTTGAAGCAACAAAGGAAAGTTTGAAGAGATTTGGTGAAGAGCTCCAAACTAAAACTGCAAAGAAGCTAAAGTTTGATGATGAAAGTACTCAACCAACAGAGGAGAAGGTTGAAGAAGACAAAGATGATAAGCCAACCAAGAAGACTGGAAAGAGGAGAAAACAGATAGCAAGGAAAGGATTACATACAGATCTTGATAAGGATGATTCTGAGGATTCAGATGAAGCTAGTGAAAAAGATGATTCTACTTCAGGAATTAAAATCCCTATTAATCATGTTCCTGTAGCTATAAAGTCACCCAGTATAGCAAGTTACAAGATCATTAAGCAAGGAATGAAAGGTGTATACCAGATTGTAAGGGAGAATGGATCTGATAAGGTATACATAAGCTTTGGAGCTATGCTGACTGACATATCAAGAGATGATCTTACAGAGCTATACAGGATTGTGATGAGAAAACATGGTATGAATGAACCAGAGGATGAACTTGAAAAAGTACTTTGGGAATACTTGAAGAACATGTTTGAAGAGCCCCTTAGTACAGACTCAATTTGGAGTTTGCCAGGTCAACAAAGGTTAATTTGTTGGAGATACTATGAAGCTTGCAGAGTACACTGTTTGAACTTGGAGTCTGTGGATATATATATGCTAATAGAGAGAAAGTATCCTTTATCTGCTGAGGTATGCAAAGCTATGCTAGATAAAAAGCTTCAAGGAGGAAAACCAGATGAGGATTGCTACAAACTTTTGAAAATGATGGAGAAGCAAGCTGGCATTAGGAAGTAATGAAGGTTAATGAGTTAGATATCTAGAATGAAGATGAGGAGAACAACACTTGGTGGAGGTGCTATGCACTAACACAACAAATGGTTATCAGTCCACCATGTCTAACAGACATAAGGACTGGCTAGTCCAGGAGCAAACGGCTCTTGGTAAAGACTTCTCAAATCCGTTAATGGCTGACAATTTGCCAAAAATTGTATGGTTATCAACTCACCATATCTGGTTAGTAAAGAGTTGGCTAGCCCACAAGTTTATGGATTGTGGTAAAGGCTGTGGAAAAACCATAACTAGTCCATGAGATTATGGCTTATGGTAAAGACAAATTGCAAATCCATATTAGATGGTTGACACTTTACCAAAAAGTGGATGGTACATCAACTCACCAAGTTTCATGTACAAAGAGTTGACATGGTAATCAATCCACCATGGAATTTACCTTTTCTAGGTGCCAAAGGATTGACTAGCCCTGAGCAAACGGCTACAGGTAAAGGCATATCAAATCCGTTTATGGCTATAATGGTTTGCCAAAAACCATATGGTATTCAACTCACCAATGTTTCATGTACTGAGAGTTGAAATGGTTTTCAGTCAACCATGGACATGCACCTTTCTGGTGGCCAAAGGACTGACTACTCCAGAGTAAATGGCTAACTGGTAAAGAGACATCAAATCCATTTAAAGTTTCAATGATTCACCTCTCACAGGAGTTAACACACCTGGAAGTGATGAGAATAGTCTGAAACTATATGATTTGATGTACATATAGTCAATGTTGCTGATATGAAGGGTTGCTGAAAAGCTTTGAAGAATAGTTGCTGCAAAGATAAAAAAGAGATGGTTTGAAGAATTGACAGCTCAAGAAAATTTGAAGAATTTTATTGACAACAATCCCTCAGGAAGCTCCAAATTGAAGACATTTGAAGAAACTTGAAGTTTACAAGTGAAGATCAAGTTAGGGGAGAATTGTTGGGAAATATATTGTAAAAAGACTTAATACTAGTAGTATAACAATTAAGTCTGGTAGTATAAGTTAAGTCTGGCAGTACTAAGTTAAGTCTGGCAGTACTAAGTTAAGTCTGACAGTACTATAGTAGTACTGGTAGAGTGGCAGTACTATAGTTAGTACTGGTCATATTTAGTTAAGTCTGTTTATGTAACAGAATAGAGGTAATAGTTATCTTAGAGATATTTTAGGAGATATCTTAGGAAAGGATATGCATTATCCTTTCACACGTTTTGTAAAGCCTTCTAGGGTTTCCTTTGTATATAAAAGGAACCATACGGCATAGAGTTTTATAGAACATATAGAAACATTGAAGCTTAATAGAAATCAATAGCAAAGTTAGTATTATATTCTTCTTAATACTTGTGTTAAGATTCCACATTAACACTTGATATTCATAGTCAGTGTCTCTCACATAGTTGATTTGGATTTATTCAAGTTAACTATTGTCTTACAAAGGCTATATAGATCCAGAACACAAGGACCTGCAGACACCTACCTTTGGTGGAGTTTTCCTACAACAACAGTTACCATACGAGTATCAAAGCTGCAGTGTTTGAAGCATTGTACGGCCAAAAATGTCGATCGCTTGTCTGTTGGGCTGAAGTTGGGGATGCTCAGCTTACTGGCCCAGAGATTATTCATGAAACCACAGAAAATATCATCCAAATCAAGAAGCGTATTTAAGCGGCACGTGATAGACAAAAGAGCTACCCCGATAGGAGACGTAAGCAACTAGAATTTCAAGCTGGAGATAATGTTATATTGAAAGTATCGCCATGGAAAGGGGTGATACGTTTCGGCAAACGGGAGAAGCTAAATCCTCGTTATATTGGACCTTTCAAAATCCTTGCTAAAGTGGGAATGGTTGTATATCGACTTGAACTCCCTGAGCAACTAAGTCAGGTTCATAGTAACTTTCACGTTTCCAATCTGAAGAAGTGTTTCTTCGACGAACCCCTAGCTATTCCGTTGGATGAAATCCAGATTGATGACATGCTTAACTTCATTGAAGAACCAGTCGAAATCATGGATCGAGAAGTTAAATGACTAAAGCAAAGTCGCATTCCAATTGTGAAACTCCGTTGGAACTCAAGACGAGGTCCTGAGTTTACTTGGGAGCGCGAAGACCAAATAAAGAAAAAGTATCCTCATCTTTTTGTTAACCCTGCATCCGCGTCTAAAGTTATGTCTTAAGCTTTGAGGACAAAGCTCTTTTAACGGGGGAAGGATGTCACACCCCGTAAATTTCAGGTCAATATTTTAAAACTTTTCTGATCATTATTTTGAATTTTATAGGTTATGTTCGAATTTGACGTAAAACCGAGAAGTTAACCCGTGTAAATCTGAAAAACATCATCGGAGGCGTTCCGGTTTCGGACTTCAAATAATTTACATGTTATATGCATTAATTTATCATGTTAAAGTGTTACGTAGGTCACGTTTACTTTCGTTTGCGATTTTTACATTTTTTGCGTACGCTTTACGATTTTATCATTTTATGTCAAACGGAGACCAGAAACACCTTTGAATGTAAACTCGAGTTAACATTCGTTACGTATTAAATCATAAAAATTTCATTCACCCTCCCCTCATGATGAATTTTGGATGCCCAAAACAAACAAAACAACCATAAGTCCTAAATTAATTCAAGAGCATCTTATTTGAACTTCTCATGCATGTGAAAGATAGTCATATATGAGAATGTCATTCTCATGCACAAGAACTTAAGGAAGACAAAAACATGTGATCATTTGGACACATGCACAACCCTTTGACTTGAAATTCAAAACCAAGACCTATAACTTGAACTTTGACTAGTTAAATGGTTTGGTCCCTCCCCTTCTTGCCTAGTTTCGACCGAACCCAAGGATACACACACACTTTTGGTGTGGTTAAGTCCCATGTGGTCACATAAAACCCTAATAACCTAAGTGTTTGGCCTATAAATACATACACATATCACAACTTAGGGTTTACATATCATTTCATAGCCTCATCAAAAATCTCTCATCTCTCTTTCCCACTTTCCTTGCTCACGGCAACAAACACCCTCTTTAAGGTTTCCATTTCTTTGATTTCTTGCAAGATCCAAGCATACTAGGTTCATTTCTAAGGTTATCTAAGGTGGTTACAAGTATTGATTCATTGATTCAAGGGTTTATTTCAAGATCTACATATTAGGGTTTGGTTATTATTTGGGGTTGTTCAAGATCCAAGTCTTCCATCATCTTCTCTTATACTTCTTAAGTTTGTTCTTCATTTTGTATGCTTACTTTGAAACTTATGCTTTTATTTCTACTTTCATTGAATATTTACTTATGTTCTTGCATAGATCTATAAGTCCTATGGTGTTTGTGTTAACTTTTCTAAAAGAAATGAAATGGGTATGTTAAACAAGGAAACTTTTATAAATCTTTTATGCAAATATTGTGTTTAGGGTTTAAGCGAAGTGATTGGTGTGTTGGATGATTCGTGGGGATGATATTAGACTAGGTTAAGCATGGTTTTTGTTGTGGATTAGTTCTGAATGGAGATTAGGATAGATTAGGCACTATTGTGAAGTTTCGTGTGATTTTTGCGAGCATTTACGAAAAATAATGTTGCTGATCCGTTTTTATTTTGAGGTTATCGGACACTTGAGAATGTTTTCATTAGTCATAAAGGTAGTTTTTGGAGAGCTCGTTTCGAGTAGATAGATTTTTATATATTGTACACTAAAATCGGACATAAAACGGCCAAGTTATAGCCAAATGAAACTTGAAATATTTTTCGGCAAAATAGTTAATGTAGGTGCTGATGTGAATAGTAAAATGAATTTTCGAACGCTTTAGGGATGATTTGAGTTTTTAAAACATTAGCGAAACATATTGTATCACATATATGTTGATTAGGATCATTAGGAATGTCGTTAACATATTTTAAGTAAAAGCGTTAAGGTTTCTAAAAATAGTAAGTTAAGTGAATATTAGTAAGATAGACATGGAAGTTAAACGTTTAGGGTTCTCAAGTGCGTTTATGGAAATATGGATTTATCAAATATAAGGGACGGTATTAACGTCCCAAAACTAAAAACTTTCTTAAAATAGAAACTTACTGATTGCAGTTATTTATACACGTAATAATAAAATATAGTATAGAAAATTACCAAACTACCCTTGAGGACAAAAGTAGTAAGGAAAATTCTCACAAATATTTATTACTACGTATATTTACCGGTAAGTGATTACCGGGTCGTATTCCTCGAAGATATATGAAATTGAGACCACGTTTGTTGTTTAGACAATGATTTGAATTGGTTCGAAGATGATTTGTTTTCTAAAATCATATAAGAGAGCAAATTAAAGGACAATTAAACCTAACTTTAATAACTGGAAATTAAACTTTGACTAAAAACGCAAAACGGAAACCCTAAACGGTGATTAAAAACCCTAAATTTCCAAAATTAAACCTAAGATGACATTTTCACTTTTAATAGACTCTAATTGACTAAAAAGTAAGTTTAAAGAAAATTAGAACAAAAACGGAGTTGAAATGAGCTTAAAAAAACGAAAAACGTGAACGGAAACGAATCCCGTTCATTAAAAATTGAAATTTTACAAATTAAACCCTACGGAAGCAAAACTAATTTTCCTAGAAACTATATGAATAAAGAAAATTTTCTAAAAAAGATTTATATTTTTTTGATTATTTTTCTATTTTTTATGATTTTTTAAAGATTTAAACTAAAAAAATGATAAAAATTAAACTATTAACGAGAAAAATCCAGAAAAATCACAAAAATTCTAAATTGATGCAATGAATTTAAGAAAAATAAAAGCAAGACCCCAGCTTATATAATAAGCTGGGAAATAGCCTAAATAAGCTACGGCTTATGTTTAAGAACTAAAAGGCAAAGTGTGTATAAGAGAAATGAAAACAAAAGATGATGGATGAGCTATTGAAGCACAATGGTAAGACTATGTATTTGTATGCAAGAGGTCGCGGGTTCAAGTCCCACCCTCAACCTTTTTTTTTATTTTTTTTATTTTGGAAAACTTTAAAAACAAAGTGGAAGATAAGCTAGAAATAAACAACTTTTGTGAAAACAACTATTTTGAAAACTGAAAAATAAGCAGAGAAAAGGAATTAAAAGCAACAGGTTTACTAGCTACTTTCTTTTTGGCTTTTTCTATCTTTAAGAACTCTAAAGCTAACACTAAGCTATATTAATGAAACAATAAGCTATCTCTTATATTAAACCTATCCTATTGAGCTAAATGAACTGAAATTAAGCAAAATAAGACAAGCTATAAGCTGGAAAATCTCAAAAAGCTCTTATGAAAGCTTTAAACCAAACAGCCCTTACACCCTATTTTGAACTTATTTTTAAGCAATCAAATAAACTCCTCAAGAACTGAAACTTACTTTTTATGAAAGCCTGGCTTAAATGCTACAAGGAAAAGCTTTTTACAAAAATTTTGAACAATGAGAGCTTTTAGAAAAATGCTTTTAGAAAACAAACTCCTTAGTCAGTGTGTTCTTACTTTTCCTTTTTTGAATATTAAAAGAAGAAATGCTATTTTTGAGAGCAAAATCAGATAATCTAAAGAACTTTTTAATGAAAATTAACTTGAAACAGATGAACTAGTACCCTAGATCTATTAGCAAACCAAATATAAAAACCTAAATGTTACTTATACTATCTGAAAATTTAACTTTAAAAATCTACTTCTCACTTATGTTTACCCTGGTGCAGTTTGCACCAATTTGAGCCAAACTTGAAAACTATCTAATGCAGACTTGAGAAAATGATTCTAACATACTAGAAACATACAACTAAAGGTAATGGAAGCAATTACCCAATCTAGGACTGAATTAAGCTAATTATTGCAATTATCCTTAACAGATTATAACTTGCACTAACCTAACCTTATGAAATCACCTATTCTAACTTATGAAATTTAGCTTAAACAAACTTAAATGAGAATTAAATCAAAATCACAAGACCAAATGGCCACTAGCTGTTTTACCTTATGGTTAAAACTGCTATGCTAAACACTCCTTTAAAACCTTCAAACTCATTCTAGCTTATGAAGAAGAGATTTAGCATTCAAAACTCAAATACCAGATGACTAACAACTTTTAACAATCTTATTTAGCATTAATCAACAAGAAAATAAGCCAGAATCTATAAGCTACTAACTATGCTAATTATTTTTTTGGATTTTAAGATTTTTAAGACAAAATGAAGAAAACTAAGATCTACTCTATGGATTTCAAAAACAGATAATCAAAAGCACTCAATTAACATAACAACACAATAATAAGCACTATTAAGCAACAAATAAGTTGTTTAAGCAATTTATAAGCTAGGAAAATTTAAGACTGAAAAGTAAAAAAAGGAACTTACAATTGCCTTAGCTTAACAAAGGCTCAAATTGCTCAAAGAGCTGTCTACAAGCTCTAGCTTATCACAAGGATAAGCTAGTTAAGTCCCATAAGCTCTTCCAGGTTAAGCTTATCATCCAAAAGCTCTAGATCCATATAGCATAGGTATTTAGCTAATTTTAAAGGTTTAAATAGATTAATGATTAAATTTAGCTCAATTCCAAGCTTAGAGACTTGAGAAGAGCTTATGATCAGCTTATTAGAGGCTTAAGAACAATAACAGCTTATTTAGTAAAGTTTTATATAAAAGAGAACTTGAGAAAAGTAAGAGTAAACTCGAATTCTATTAATGGAAAGTTGATTACAATACTGAAAAGAAGATTACATTAAGCAAACATTAAGCTTAAAACATTTTTAAAGGACAATACAAAAGCTAAAATCTAATAAGCTGAAAAAATGAAAAACTAGCTAACTCCATGATGTGTGTGATGAAGTCCGCTTTTATAGAGTTGAGATGAAGCTTCTAGGCCTTGAGTCTGTTACACGCTCCTTGTAATCTCGTCCCTTGATTCTTTACCCATCATTGGATCCATCCTTATGACCGTTGGATTAAGTAAGTGAGCACACGGATTGCCAACGTGGCATTCCGTGTGTCAGACCTTGTGTGCTTCTTTTGCACTTGATTTAGTGCAAAATATTTGTCCTTGGTGTGTTTCTTGTCAGTCCCACGTGTTGCTCCTTTTGGGTTTCATCCAATCAAAGCTCTCAATGACGTATTCTTGTGCCTGCTTGGACCTTGTCACTTGAATTGCATAGCCACGTCCTCAATTTTGATTTACCCCATGTTAAGAAGCGGGTAATTTGCGAAGATGATGAACGAATAGTAAATGGATAAACCCGCCATTTTTTTTCTTTTTGACTGAGGGTAGGAGTTTGACTGGAGAGGTTTGGGCTTTGACCTGGGCAAAAGATAATGGGCCATGGGTTTATTTATTTGGTGTGGGCTCGGTTATTGGGTTAAATAAAAGATAACGAGTGTTAACTCTTTATAATAGAAAGTTAACACCGTTAGGGCTTTAAGGTTTATTTGCGAAATATGTTTAATAATGAGGGGCTATTTTGGGATTTTTTGGGTTTTGTCATTTAGTGAGTTGACTTTGGTTGACTAAGGGGTGACTGGAGTTGACTTTTGACCTTTCAGCAATCAAATCCCCGACTCTTGTATACTCTTTATCGTCTCAAGTCCGTGTTTGTCCGGCTTTGACAGTTTTCTTACGATTTTTGCTATATCCATACCTACACAATCACAAAGACAAAACAAGCAATATACAAGCATTTTAAGCACAATTTTGTCTTTTATGGGTCATTTTTGATATAAAACGGATATGTGTTTTCACACATATCAGTTAGCCAGCCGGACGGTTTTGTGGATCTAGATAACCCAAATCACGTGTACAAGCTAAAGAAAGCTCTTTACGGGTTGAAACAAGCTCTACGCGCGTGGTATGACATGTTGTCTTCGTTCCTGATATCCCAAGACTTCTCCAAAGGCTCAGTGGATCCTACTCTGTTTATTCGTAAGGAAGGCAAGGAATTACTTCTGGTACAAGTATATGTCGATGATATTATCTTTGCTGCATCCACACATGAACTTTGTGACCTATTTGCTAAAATCACGTGTTTAAAATTTAAGATGTCAATGATGGAAAAAATATCATTCTTCTTAGGATTACAGATTTTTTTAAATCCTAGAGGCATCTTTATTAACCAGTTAAAATATGCCCTTGAATCTTTAAAGAAATACGGTTTTGATTCTTGTGACCCAGTGGATACTCCCATGGTGGAGAAATCCAAACTGGATGAGGATAAAGAAGGGAAAGCCTAATCCATCACACTATCGTGGTATGATTGGCACCCTCCTTTATCTCATAGCCAGT
This sequence comes from Tanacetum coccineum, assembly GCA_026074375.1. NCBI lineage: Eukaryota > Viridiplantae > Streptophyta > Magnoliopsida > Asterales > Asteraceae > Tanacetum > Tanacetum coccineum. The sequence continues at coordinate 21,668 of BQNB010075602.1, forward strand.
AGACCTGACCTACAATTTTCTATATGCATGTGTGCCCGGTATCAGGCTCGGCCTACCGAAAAACACTTACATGCGGCCAAAAGGATCTTTCGGTATCTAAAAGGAACCGTCAATCGGGGTCTATGGTATCTGAAGGATTCTTCAATTGCACTAACAGCATATTGATGCGGATCATGCTGGTTGTCAAGATACACGCCATATCACATCTGGTAGTATGTAGCATCTGGGAGATAGACTTGTTAGCTGGTCATCAAAAAGGCAAAAAAGTGCTGCGATATCCAGTACGGAAGCTGAATATATTGCTATGTCGGGATGTTGTGCTCAAATTCTTTAGATGAGATCACAGCTTACCGACTATGACCTTGGATTAAATAAAATTCCAATGTACTGTGATAACAAAAGCGCTATTGCATTAAGCTGCAATAATGTTCAACATTCTAGGTCGAAGCATATAGACATCAGATTTCCCTTTATCAAGGAGCATGTTAAGAATGGGGTGATTGAACTTTACTTTTTCAATACGGAGTATCAACTGGCGGACATCTTCACAAAAGCCCTTGCAAGAGAAAGAATTGAATTTCTTATCAACAAGCTGGGAATGCGGAGTTTTACGTCGGAGACTCTGAAACAATTGGCAGATGAAGTTGATGAATAATGGTGGTACCTATTCAAATATCCCGTATCATATGTATATATATTAAAACCATAAAAACCAAAAAGATTTTTCAGTTTTCAAATAATTTTTATAAAAACAAAATACAAAAATAAAATATTCATAAAACCAAAGAAAAAAAAATAAAAAATGAGAAAATATAAAAAGAGGTAATAATGGCATGTCTTCTGAAAATCGATACCATTTACGATCTTAGAAATGTCATTCAATAATGATACGAGGCTGTAAATGAAGTTCGAGCAGAAGTTCCAAATGTTTTCAAAACATGCCAAATGGCTTGCTATTATTTCAGATAGCAACCCGGTCTTCATCTTAAAGGCAAGTATTTCAAAAAGAAAACTTGACCTCATAACGGGAATTTATTCTCGGGCACGGTCTACTTTATGACCATGCAAAGGCTTGTGTTTACTTTGCAACACAACCCGTGCTTCCTATATACAAATTAATGTACGTGTCAGTGCATTTCTTTGTCAAAATAAGAGAAATCTTATTGTTATTAGTAAAAAGTTGTCTTCACATTGAATCAGTGTTTTTAGTAATCACAAAAAGATTTTTCAAAGACCATTCGACCACTCAAACAATGACAACAACTCTTTAAATAGAAAACGGGTCATTATTTGAGGGGGAGAAATCGTCATCAAATAATCTTTTAAATGGTCTTTCAAAATAAGTCACGGAATAAACGGATAATGTTTTTAATAATGACGTGTCGATCCCAATCCTTGATCGATTCCTTAGGTTGTCTAAGGTTAAATTACCTTGGATAAATCCAAAATAACTTGTTGTAGAAAGTTTGTATGTATACTAAAGTGTATGCGGAATCTACACCTTAATACCTAGAAGTATTATGAATAAAACAGTAATCTTGAACAAACAAATATATAACCAAACGCTCCAATATTATTAGATCAATAATATGACTACTCTTCACTAGTACTAGGGTTTACAACCTTGAAGCTTTTCTAAATCGACTTGACAACTATGATAACTTATATGCAAAACTAATATCTCAACTAATGCCCTGGAGCCTCCTTTTATAGACTAAGGAGTCCTAGTCCTGCTTAACAAATAACTATTCCTAAGATATCTTAATCTTTCCAAACACAAACATTATCTTTTAAAAAATAAATACATTATGCATATCTTGTACATAAATATCTCAATACTTATCTTCACAAGTATTCTTGTTCTTCAAACAATCTTTATCTTTTTTTCTTTTATACACCAAGGAGTCCTAATGGGATCACAATATTTTCCTAAGTTATCATAATCTTATAAACAAATAACTTATACGTATCTTTTACAAAAATATCTCATACATATCCCATATGCAGTACTAACTTGATCTAACAGTACTAACTTATAACCAGCAGCATTAACTTTTCAGCAGCATTAACTTTATACTAACAGTAGTAACTTTACATCAGCAGTAGTAACCACTTAGTATATTTACCTTGAACTTCTTGAGCAGCAGTAACTTCCACTAGTAGTCTTAACTTTTGCACTAGCGGTATTAATATTTTCTTTAGTCTTCACGAGCAGTAGAAATCATAACCAACAGCAGTAACTTCAACAGCACTAAGAAGTCTTTTAATCCCAACAATCCTCCCCTAAACTTGATGTTCATCATCTAAATCTTCAAGTTTCTTCTTTAAAAGTCTTCATCATACTCAGGAAGATGCATTCAAACCTTTTATTATCCCTTTTGCTGCTTTACCATAAGCTTGAGCAGTTGATAGCACATCTTATTAAAATGATCAGTTTAAAGTTTCTTGTTTAGCATATTGGTGATTGTTATTGGTGTGAGAGGATATCTCTTTTCAACTAACATGAAGATATGCACATTTCCAAACCTGGCAAAGTGTACTCCACATGAATCATACAATTTCCAAACAGACATTGTATAACCTTGTAGATCTCTCCAAACTTTACTTCAAATATCAGGTTCAAACATGACTTTAAAATCTCCTCACATCACTCTTTCATGATCATCTTTAGGCCTTATATCACCATGCTTTTTTTGACTAACTTCCAAAGAGTCAGCAAATCTTCTCTATCAATGCCTTAAAGCATTCTAATCATTAAAGAATATCTCTTGGAGCTTCCGTCTGCTCTTATCAACTAATAATGTACCATTATTCCTTCTTTAAGAAGCTTGTAGTCAACAATCACTGGTGGTTTGGTAGCAAGTGGTATAGCATCAATTGCTATATCATCATCCTGTTTAATCACCAAATGCTTTTTCAGTTCAGCTTCATCATCTTCTTCAAGTTCATCTGTCTCTTTTCCTCCTTCATTCTTTGTTTCTTTGAAGATTCTTGTTGTTGCTCTTTCCTTGCTCTTTTCCTTCAAAGCATCTTCTTTCTGCTGCCTTTAGCTTTATCCTCACTGCCTTCTTCCTTCTTCTCATTGCTTTCTTGTGCCTCAGAACTCATAGCCACAAAGGTATTTACCCGCTTCATCTCCTTGTCAAACAGCTTTTGAATTTCATCATAGCTCTTTCCCATTAACTGTTTGTGTTTGTATATACCCATATGCTTAAGATAGGTACACATTTGAGTTCTCTTCTGTGCCATGGTAGGAGGTCTGTTTCTCTTTTCTTGTGCTCATAGTTCAGCAAAATGTTTTCTTCTTTTCTCCATTAATTCCATAAACAGTTTTCCTTTTTCTTCATCTGTCAACTCCTCTCTTTCTCTTGTTTGGAGTCTCTCAGCCGGTAATCTATCAACCTCCATCATAACTTGTATATTTTCCCATGACTCAATCAATGCTATGTTGGCTTCTTTTTGCTTTTGTCTTTTAAGCCTTTCTTATTCTATGATTTCAGCATCTAACTGAGCTTTAATATTTCTTGCCAAATCTTCATCAATAGTAACTTGATCTTTCTTTGTCAAAGGTCTCTTAGGCTCTTGCATGATACCTTTTCCTTTGTCTTTGACTAAGGGTTGTGTGACAGAAACTGTTGGTTTAAATACAGATACCTGCTCTTCCTGATCATGGAAAACAATTCCCTTTGCCTTTGGTTTAGCTGCCTTGATTTCCATTAAAGTCTGAGCCAAAGTTTCTTCAACAGTTGTAGGAATTGTAGGAGCAGCACTATCTTCAACACCAGCAGTAGTAACTGCTTCAGCAGTCTTTGTACTTTGCTCTTCTTTCTCAACAGTTGTAACATCCACAAACACCTCATCATCATCCAAAACTCCAGTATCAAACATTAAGTCATCACCCTGCCTTTCTTAAGTTTCATTAACTAGAGTTACCTCAGCATCTGCATCAATATCTTCAATGCTCCTCCCCTATTTGGATGCATCTTCATGATCACCCAAACTCTCCTGATCTTCAGAGGACTCAACTCTCCTAGACATACCAACTTTCTTTAGTCTTTTCAAACCTGTAGTTCCTGACTTCTTCTTCCTTTCCAACCTCTGGACCCTCTTCTTCAAAGCAGCAATCTCCTTTGCTTGAGCATCCTTTGCTTTTTCTAAATCAAGAACATGTGCTTGTAATTTGGTACATAAAACCATCAAATCATTTAGTTGCATGTTACCTCACCACTAGGTTGTGGATCATTGAAAGGTATGGGTACACTTTCTGTAACATTTCTCATTTTCATGTCATTGTACGACTCTATTAATGATCACTAATTATTTTAGTCTGATACGCGTTTACTTTTAATATTTACTTTTAAGCTAAATTGCGTAGGTTAAAAATAATCAATGAATGTAAACGGTCACCAAATAAATTAAGGTTTACATCAACCAAGTAAGAAATACTTATTAAGAAGATAATTATGTACTTTGCGTATTTTATTTTTATTGGTCACGTAAAAGGGTTACGTTTCGCGATAAAATACATTTGGACGCACCCCGGAAATACCTAGACTTACCTAGACTCAAACTAATACCCACTTTTAACCCTTAAACACAAAAACTATCAATCTCTTGTGTAAATAAGCCATGTGGCCGGTTACACACACAAATACAACTAGCAAATCCCCTAATGATCCTTAAAGGTACATGTACATCTCCTAAGTAATTAAGACATGTCCTAATTGTCTCCACTAAGCTATTACACAATGGATATTAACCATCTTGCTTCTCTTTTGCCCCCTAGACCACGATTACATGCATGTATACATGCAAATCTATAAGATTTTGCTAGCTAAGTAAATCTTGTACATCATGCAAGTCATTAAGAGTGGTACTTGAGTGGTTTAGCCTAAAACCATGAGTAATCAACTAGAACCCCTCAAAACCACCCTCTAGGGCACGGTTTGGTTTGTGTGTGGACTAGGAAAGTTAACTAGACATCTTGCCTATAAATACTCATGTACACTTACCATTTGACACTCTTGTTAACTCACACACACCTCAAACTCTCTCTTCTCTTGTTCGGGATACAAACCGCAAGCAAACACCTCCCACTTCTTTTCTTTCGAACATATAAGCACTAAGGTTGTCACACGAGGGTTATACGAGCTAGGGATTAGCACTCTACACGTCCAAAACTCGTCAACCACTACACTAGGACTCTTGTAAGTCACATTCGAACCCATAACGTTCTTATTATACATGATACCTTGCTAACTATTTTCTCATGTCGCGTTTGAATACATAAATAGTGGGATAACTAAAGAAAACACACGTTAATGTCAAATGAACGTGTTATACGCAATGTTATTGCGTATAACAACTTGTGTGGTGATTTAAAATACATAGGAAACATGTAACACGTAACATATTAGCAAGCAAGACCTTAACAACATTTCGTTTATATAGAAACGCGGACCTCGACGTGAACAAGAACCTTATGCATGAAAATGTAAGAAGTCTATACGTAAACTTTCGTTGTAAACGTAACACTAAGGCTAGGGAACGTGCATTCGACCTTATCCAACGTATGCATGTGGCGAACCCGACCCTTACACATGTAGAATAAGCTCACATCGGTTACTAGCATACTAACGAGCCCTAAGAAACACTAGAAAGCTTAACGGGTCACTTGTAGTTTCGTTAAACCCATGCGACCCACACACGGGCCCAACAGGCCCAATAGGCCATAGCTCGTAAGCTTTCGGCTTATAAATAAGCTCTACGAGCTTATAAGGAAAACAAAGGAGTAACATTGGGCTTGCGAACCCTACGAGTACACACGGCTTGGGCTTAATAGCCCATGCCTGAACCCCCCCCATAGGCCCAATAGTGGAGACCACGGTTCATCAATAAGCTCATTCGAGCTTATTTAAGGACTAGGGGTGCTTATTGATTCACTTGAATCCTAAGATACCTATAAGGAGCTAATCGAGCCCTTAATGGACCCGTAGCCTATTACCGCGAGCCCAACGCGAGCCCAATGCGAGCCCATAAGCCTTAATAAGCCTAAACAGCTTATTCGTGTGCTTACACAGCTTAATGAGCCTAATATGAACTTAAGAACCTAAATGAACCCTTCGGCATGCTTCATCAAGCCAAACGAACCTAAGTGGGCCGAATTGCCCATTACCGAGTCCACAAAAGGCCATACGCCACGAATAAGCTTCCACAGCTTATTGGGGAGCTTAAACAGCCTATAAGCCTTCTAATAATCCTAGAAAGGTTATTGGACCCAAAAGAATCAAGCCCGAACCTACAAAACCCTTATCGGGCCTTAACAGGCCCAAGCCGGCCCAATAAGAAAGCTTATTAGCTTATTTTGAATAAGCTGGAAAATAAAACAGATTGTTGGGCTTAAAATAAATGGTAAATAAGCTAGCGAAGCCTATAAACCCTTAAGGGTATTTGTCGAGCAAGTTGTTGGGCTTTCGGGCCCAATAAGCTCGAAATAAGCCATAATAAGCTCCCCGAGCTTATTTTAAGCTCAACAGACCCACATGAGCTTATTAAAGACTTTTGGACTTATTAAAACTATAACGGATCGTTAAAACGCAAAACGGACCTTAACGGGCCCAATAAGGCCCGTTAAGCCAAAAATAAGCTCGAATAGCTTATTTTTTTTAGCCGAAACAGCCTTGTTGGCTTATTGGGACTAAATAAAGCCAAATGCCACTAGTTGGGACTTAATTGGAGTGAAAATACAATTTTCACAAGTCAAGGGACTAAAAATGTAAACTTCGAAACTTAAGGGGTTAGATTGTTATTTTTCGAATTGCAATAACTCCAGGGACTGTTTTTGAAACATTCTGAAACTTAGGGATTGAAGTGTAACTATAAAGACCTAAATTACAATTTTGTAAACTTGAAGGACTACTTATGTAATTTATGAAACTTGGGGGTTTAAAATGTAAATAAAGTATACTAATAAACCCAGGGGCTGTTTTGTATTTATAAGAAACCTAAGGGTGTATTTGTGAACAAAAGTGAATTAACGAAACACTTAACGTAATGGTCGAACCTTAAGATATTCGGACATTAAACGAGTTTAATTAACGACGAAATAAATAAGTGTATTTATTAACAATGATTTCACGCTTCTCGAGCACCATCGAAATTATAAATACAATAATCTGGTGCATCATCACACAAGTGATAACGGTATATATAAACTTAAAATGGAATTTAGTTTATACAATGAGTCGTTGGCTTAAATGTGTAAACTAAGACTTGACCGTACTTACTTAGGTACTTGACGGTGTGATCCACTGCTTACTTGGATATTTATTATCATTCGGAGAACTACCTGCTAAGGTGAGTTCATAGCCCCACGTTTTACAATTATTTAAATGATTTACATCCTTGGGGTGAGAACATGCTTTGTTTTACAAATTGGACGCAAGTGTACATTTTATACTATGATTACGTGTTTGCCTAAGTTACCATAACCCATTTTGTCCATGATCATGAACTGTTAATTGCATAGATGTGATTGGGAATTACATTGTGTGGGCGCGAATGTTATGGATAGATCTATTAGGGATTGACAATCCCCGTTCGGGTGACTAGCTATCACTGGAAACGAACGCATACCATGTCGAATCTGGGATGTTGCGGGGTTAGCACATCATTCACGGACACCTGTTGGCAAATTTATATTTGCATTCATATATGTCGAGCTTCGGTGTCATGAGCTTAGGAAAACGTAATTACTTTTATGATGTTTGCATTTGTTGCTTAATCATACACTTGGAAATCTGCTGTCCTACAATCGATTTACATGAAACAGGATTAATTCACCACTTTTATTTGACGTTTAAAGCATGTTTTACAGGTCAAAAAGGCACGAGTTGCATGTGATACATTGGGAGTCAATAAATGAAGAGTCAACAAACATAAATTTGGGTCTTATTACACTTTGGGGACAATTGTTTAAACCAAAATCTTTATTTAATAATGTTGAACAATATGAAGCCATGTCTTATGTAACCCAAACAGTATTTTGTTCATCCAATGTATCTTTTTCGAAACGACACGTTTAGTAGTCGTTCTCAAGATCTTGTAGCTTTGACCCAATAATGTAACGCTCTCGGATATTCAAACATTCCGCTGCATGCTCAGATTTGAGGGTGTTACAGATTGGTATCAGAGCCAAGGTTATAGAGAACCAGGTCAAAAGTTTTTGTCTGGACTATAACCATTTTCAAAACTGTTTTCACAAATGGGATTTGCGAGGGACATACATGCATTACTTGTTTACGTCTAGCGCATATATGTTTACATGACATGCATTGGTTAAGCATTAGTAGGGTACTAAGTGCTTACCAAATTGATATACGTGTATATAAATGATATTACGTATATTACTATAAGGGCTTTATTATTAAAGCCTTACAGACATAGCATATCGATTTTTCTTAAAAAAAAATACTTATATAAGTTATTTTACTTTTTGCAGTAACCATGTCTTCTGCGACATCTGCTGTTACCTACACTTCCGTCTACACCGACTCTGAGCCCGGCAGAGCCTTCTGGGGAACCGATGAAGAGGAAGTATCTGAGGGAGGCATTCCACGGGTCATCATACTAGGATACGACGGACTCCCGCTACAGCCAGTAGCCCCACCATCACCAGATTTCATACCAGGCCCAGAGGATCCACAGACACCGCCAGTTCCTCAGGATGAGGATGAGCGTGAGCCTATGTTCGTACAGGCACATGACCCTGACTACGTGCCAGAGCCTATATACCCTGAGTATATACCATTGGAGGATGACCATGAGTTTCCGGCTGAGGAACAGCCATTACCTCCTGTTGATTCACCCACTGCTGAGTCACCCGGATATGTTACTGAGTCGGATCCCGAGGAGGATCCAGAGGAGTACGAGGATGATGAGACAGAGGATGGTCCGGTTGACTATCCTATAGACGGGGGAGATGATGGAGATGATGATGACGGCGATTCATCTAGGGATGACGCCAAGGATAAGGACGAGGACGAGGAGGAGGAGGAGGAGGTAGAGCACTTAGCTCCGGCCGACTCTGCTATTGATATACCTGTTGATGAGCCTGTTTTCCCACCTGAGAGAACAGAGCCTACAATACCACCACCCTCCACTGACATTACTATTGGGGCTAGGATTATCGTCCGGCCTCAGACTTCCATATCCCTTCCACCAGAGGCAGAGGTTAAGAGACTTCTGAAAATGACTACTCCATCACCATCACCACCTATCTTACTATCACTACCCTCTGCAGAGGAGCGCCTTATTAGGAGTATGGCCCCACCTTGAAATTCATCACCACCACCTGTGCCATCACCTTTACTACCATCATCTGGGTATCCAACCCAAATCCAGACACTTAGGATAGCATCTACTGAGGCTCTCATTGATGCAGTTACTGCCACATTACCATCACCTCCACTACCACCACTACCACCAACTCTATACATACCACCACCTGTTGACCGTAGGGATGATATTCCCTGAGTCTGAGCAGCCACCTCGTAAGAGGTTATGTTTGTCTACTTTAGGCTCCAGATATGAGGTCGGGGAGAGTTCTACTGCTAGACCTACCAGAGGTCGGGGAATAGATTATGGGTTTGTCAGCACAGTAGATGCTAAAGAGAGGCGACAGGGGATTAGAGATGTTGGGTACGGTATTAGGGATACTTGGGTAGATCCGGCAGAGGCAGTTCC
>BQNB010075603.1:4958-20448 GCA_026074375.1 Tanacetum coccineum
GAACTTCTGCTCGAACTTCATTTACAGCCTCGTATCATTATTGAATGACATTTCTAAGACCGTAAATGTTATCGATTTTCAGAAGACATGCCATTATTACCTCTTTTTATATTTTCTCATTTTTTAATTTTTTCTTTGGTTTTATGAATTTTATATTTTTGTATTTTGTTTTTTTAAAAAAATTTAAATGATTTTTTTTGGTTTTTATGGTTCTAATATATATATACATATGATATAGGATATTTGAATAGGTACCATCACTATTCATCAACTTCATCTTCCAATTGTTTGAGAGTCTCCGGCATAAAACTCCGCATTCCTAGCTTGTTGATAAGAAATTCAATTCTTTCTATTGCAAGGGCTTTTGTGAAGATGTCCGCCAGTTGATACTCCGTATTGACAAAGTAAAGTTTAATCACCCCATTCTCAACATGCTCCTTGATAAAGTGAAATATGATGTCTATATGCTTCGACCTGGAATGTTAAACATTGTTGCAGCTTAAGGCAATAGCGCTTTTGTTATCACAGTACATTGGAATTTTATTGAATCCAAGGCCATAGTCGGTAAGCTGTGATCTCATCCAAAGTATTTGAGCACAACCTCCCAACATAGCAATATATTCAGCTTCCGTACTGGATATCGCAGCGCTTTTCTGCCTTTTTGATGACCAGCTAACAAGCCTATCTCCTAGAAACTGCATACTACCAGATGTGCTACGGCGTATATCTTGACAACCAGCATGATCCGCATCTGTAAATGATGTTAGTGCAATTGAAGAATCCTTCAGATACCATAGTTCCCGATTAACGGTTCCTCTTAGATACCAAAAGATCCTTTTGACCGCATGTAAGTGCTTTTCGGTAGGCCGAGTCTGATACCGGGCACACATGCATATAGAAAATTGTAGGTCAGGTCTACTGGCTGTGAGATAAAGGAGGGTGCCAATCATACCATGATATTGTGATGGATCTACGACTTTCCCTTCTTTATCCTCATCCAGTTTGGATTTCTCCACCATGGGAGTATCCACTGGGTCACAATAGTCAAAACTGTATTTATTTAAAGATTCAAGGGCATATTTTGACTTGTTAATAAAGATGCCTCTAGGATTTTGAAAAATCTATAATCCTAAGAAAAATGAGATTTTTCTCATCATTGACATCTTAAATATTGAACACATAATTTTAGCAGATAGGTCACAAAGTTCAGGTGTATAAAGCAAAGATAATATCATCGACATATACTTGTACCAGAAGTAATTCTTTGTCTTCCTTTCAGATGAACAGAGTAGGATCCACTAATCCTTTGGAGAAGTCTTGGGATATCAGGAACAAAGACAACATGTCATACCACGCGCGTGGAGCTTGTTTCAACCCATAAAGAGCTTTCTTTAGCTTGTACACGTGATTAGGGTTATCTAGATCCACAAAACCGTCCGACTGGCTAACATAAACCTCTTCCCACAAATTACCATTCAGAAACGCAATCTTGACATCCATTTGGTAGACGACCATGTTCATGTGAGCGGCAAATGCGAGAAAAATCCTTAGAGCCTCTACTCTTGCAACAGGAGCAAAAGACTCTTCAAAATCATTTCCCTCTTCTTGACGGTAACCACGAGCCACTAATCAATCCTTGTTTTTTAGAATACCTCCCAGTTCGTCTAGCTTCACTTTGTAGATCCACTTCAAAGTAATAACCATAACTTTGTCTGGTAGGGGTACGAGCTCCCATAGTTCAAGGCGTTCGAACTCATTGAGCTCTTATTGCATTGCTTTGATCAAGCAGGATTGAGTCAAAGCATCTTTATACGTCTTGGGTTCAACAACAGTAAGGAAAACATCATAGTAACAGAAAAGAGCTTGCTCATGTAATTGTAGCCTTGTGGAAACTGGTCCAGCGAGTTCACCGATTATGTTTTCAAGTGGATGATCCTTAGTCCATTTTCTATTATGTTCAGAACTTTGGTGATCAGGATGCACAATTGTATTAATAGAATCCGTTAATGAAGATTGATCAAAAGGAACTTTTGGAATTGGAATACCAAAGTACGGATCGTTATTCATATGTGCGATATCTAAGTCATGATTGTCTTCTTCAACATCGTTAGGAATGATAGGAGATTGAGTTTCAGGTGTTGTTTAAGAGTTACTAGGTGATGGTGCATCTTGGTCAATAGCTGTTGAGGAAGGTGAACCGGTTAATGCAGCGGGTTCTGGAGCAACTACTTCAGTAATTAGAGCAATGACTTCAGAGGCTGGGTGATCAACACTTGGTGGAGGAGTGAGTAATTCATCAAACCGCGGTTGAAACAAAATATCCCAATTAGTTCTTGAAGGTGGTACAAACGGTGTTGAAGAAGGAGGGTTTGGCACGAGTCCTGAACGGATTGTTGCAAGAGTCATTTTATGAAGTGCGGGTCCTGAACTGCTTTGTTCAGAAGCCATCACAGTAAGCTCATCAAAGTCTACATGAATTGTTTCAATGATTCATCTGGTACGTCAGTTGTAAATTCAAAATGCTTTCCTTGTGGGTGCATAACCAATGAAAATACCAATATCAGCTTTCGGTTGTTACTTACCCAAGTTATCACTATCGTTTATCGGATAACAAAGTGCACCAAATACATGAAAAAATGATAAGTCGAGAGGTTTGTCATGTAAAAGCTCATATGGTGTTTTGCCGTGACGAAGACGTACGATGGAACGATTTTGGGTGTAACATGCGGTAGCAACTGCTTCTGCCCATAAGAATAACGGAGCTTTTGCATAAATCAACATTGTGCGGGCAGCTTCAATTAGCGTACGATTACGTCTTTCAACGACACCATTTTGCTATGGAGAGCGAGCAACAGATGTTTCATGAGAGATGCCAATCTTCTCATAATATTCACGCAAAGTTTGATTAACAAATTCAGTTCCATTATCTGTTCTGATTCTTCGGACAGTCACTTTAAGCCGCACTTGGATCATCTTGAGAAACTTGATTATGAAATCTGGAGCTTCATCTTTTGACCTTAAGAACTTAACCCATGTGAATCGTGAGTAATCATCAACAATGACGAGGATGTACTTCTTTCCATTAACACTTGCGACACGCATTGGTCCACAAAGATCCATGTGCAAAAGATAGAGTTTTTCTTGGTTGGTGTCTTCAGATTTAGGTTTGTGGGGTTTCTTCTTGCTTTTACCCATTGCACAAGCAGAACACAAATGGTCCTTTTCAAATTTAAGCTTAGGGAGACCTCGAACGAGACCGTGTCTAGCTAAATGGTTTATTGCACCAAAGTTCAGATGAGACAGACGTCGGTGCCATAGCCAGGACTTAGTCTTTGAGGCCTTTGACAAGAGACATATAGGAGAGGACGCCATCATATCTCTAAGAGACAGAGTATACAGATTGTTGCCTCAAGATCCAGTCAAGAGATCAACACCTTCTAAATTACAAATGAAGCAGGTGTGTTGACGAAAAGCAACTTCAAGGTTTGAATCACAAAATTGCCCAACGAAGAATAAGTTGTGTCCAAGTCCTTCCACGTAGTAAACCCTTGATATCGTAACATTCCTAATTTGATAATCACCATAACCCAATATCTTTGCAACGTGATCATTTCTAAATTTGATTGTACCCAAAAACTTATTGACGAAATTGGTGAGCTGAGAGCGATCTTCGATCATATGCTTAGAGCAGCCAGAGTCCAAATACCAGAGAACAATTTGGACAACCTACATTCAGCAAGAGAGGAAGAACATCAGAAACTATGGATCCCCAAGATTAACTGGGTTCCTTTTTGTTAGCAGATACAGATTTAATAACCTTAGATTTGCTAACAGAACCATTAGTTTTAGATTTCCGTGAGTAAACCAATGTTACGACAGGTTTAGGTGTTTCATTATCTAGAGCAGATGGTATCCTATGGGGCACTTCAGTAGTTGTGGTAATCCTAGTTAAAGGGCATGCATTTCCTACTATAGTGAAGGTCCGACCAGTAGGTCTCTAGATATATCTAATGTTGGTAAACACCTTTCCTGTTGGTTTCTAAATTTTTTTCTTTAAACTTTTCTTAACAGATTTAGATTTAACATGAGCATTCACATTATTGATAAAATCAAGAACACATAAATCATGATTATCAAAAATCATGCAACCATTACACTTAACACATTTAAGTTCAGAATTCTCATTAAGCTTGGAATGCTGCACATTAGCAGTTCCTTTAGGTGCAACAACACAGTCTTTATTTTTCAAAATAGATTTAACTTTCCTAGGATAGGCTTCTACTTTATTCTTTTGAGTACTACTTGGTGTTTGCTGAATCTTATCTTTCTTTGTATTGCCTGAAGGCTGTGATCCGCTAGCACTAGTAGACGGTTTTACTCTTGTAGAAGACAACATAGGTTTGTTAGAAACTAGGTTTGATGTAGAGGTTGTTTTTGTGATTTTGTTTCCTGAGGATGTAATTGGCTCAGTAAATCTAACTCTTTTGTCCTTGTTATTTGGGGTCACAGCCACTAATTTTCCATCAGTATTGTTGACACTCAGGCAGATTTTACTGATGTATGTAAGCAACTCCTGAATTAGTTTAGCATACCTACAGGCAGATTTTAAGGAATGATCTAGTAGATATTTTGATTTAACATGTTCAACTAGATCCCTAAGAACTATAGCTTCTTCTTGAGTGTGCTTAATATAGGCAGAGTAAGCTATCTTTTTATTCAACAATTTAGGGGTTATTGGTTCCACATCAATCTTAAGCATCTCTGAATCAATAGTGTGTGTCGTAACAGCATTATCAACTAGAGCTTTTCCTTTAAGTTTCCTTAAGTCATCCTTGAGAGATGTAATTTCCAAAACTTTTTCCTGAAGACTAGCATTTAAATTAGAGATTTCCAAAGACTTTAGATTAACTTGATTAATTAAATCATCACATTGTTATTTTGATCGAATATGTACTGGTTTAATCAAGTCATAAAGTTGCTTATAGGTCTGTTTCAAATGCTCATTCTCATCAATAAGCTTTGACACCTTATGATCCAATTCAATATTAATTGTTTCAATCTCCTCTAAGTCCTTTTTAATCTTATCCTCATTCATTTTTCCACTTGGAGATTTAATTCTCTCTTTCAACTTCTTTATGATCGTGTCTTTCTCTTGGGACTAAGCTTTCAATTCATTTAATTCAAACAATTGATCAAAACTTGGAGCACTTTGATTTGAAACATAATTGTCCCTTTGAAAAATTTCCTGATTATGTTGATTATCAACTTCTAAAGAGATGCAATGTTTTTCAAGAGTGGTAAAACTATTGAACAGTTTATCGTAAATCTCTTTTTTAACGAAATCCTTCTTGTTGAGAAGCTCAGTCTCAAGTTTGAGACACTTCTCACATTCATGCACATTCACAGAAGCAATATTCACAGACGAGTTCACAAGTATGTTCACAATATCTTTGCTTACTACTTGTTCCAAGAGTCGTTCATTTCCGTTCAAAACTTGATTCATTTTAACTTTAAATGTTTTGGACTCTAAATGATGTTCTTCCACAGCCTGTTCCATTGGATGAAAGACATTTTGTACTTTAAAAAGTTCACCAACCAAATATTGATTGAATGTGTTAAATAAGTCCTTCGGAGTTTTTACAAATGGAATTATTTCATCCCTAAAACAAGCTTTTGTATGTTCAAACCCCCACAAACCCTTAGTGATAGTTGTGGGTGTGGTTCTTTCTTTGACAACCACGTCAAAACCAGCAAGATGGTGTTTATGTTTCTTCAAACTTGTATTCACCATGCTGACTTTAGGAAGTTCTTTTGGAACCTCAACTATGGTGGGTCTACTAGAAAGAATGGGTTCTGGAGAATTCACCGAATTCTGAGACCAAAAGGCTTGTTCAGCAGATAATTCAGTTTGTGGAACAAAGCGTGTTTCAAAATCTTTATAAAGTTGGTTAAGAGCAGCATAATCGACTGGTGTAGTATTAACTTTCTTTTCTAACATTATGGGATCCTTTTGTCTTAAAAGCATTTTTGAACGACTCTCTTCAGCAAGCAACAAGGTCTCTTTAGAGTCAGGAATCACAATGGGATTAGTTTTCTCAATAATATCACCAACATATAGCTTTGGTTCCAATTGCTGAGCTTTCTTTAGATAGAAAGGATTTTGAAAACCTAGAGCTTGTTTAGTGGTATGATCATAGAAAAACTGATGTTTCGTCAACATATGAACAGTTTGTGTGGATTGATCTCTTTTAAAAAGAATATTATCTAGCTATTTAATCCTCTTTTCTAATGTAATTTCCCTATCAATGTTTCTAGATTCTTCTTTCTTAAAATCATTTTTGAGAAGAGTAACCGTTTGCATTAAAGATTCCTTTTCTTTTAAATGTTCTGAAAGAGTTTGTTTAAGAAGATCAATCTCTACAGACTGTGCACATGAATCTGAAACATTGTCTTTACTCGTTAAATCAACATTTTGACCTTCTTTCAAAATTTTAATTTGTTCCTTATATCTTTCAAGCTCAGCAGTTAAAGTATCATTGACACTTTTATTTTCCAGATTTATCTTGTTACAATTAACTACTTGGTTATTTAGTTGTTCAATCACAGATAATATCCGTGCATCTTGTTATGCAGAAGAGTTAGAATTATGAACAGCTGCCTATTGTGATTCGATCACATACTGAGAATAAGGAATGATATTGCTATCACTGGTTATTTTAGTCTCTGAATGATTCACAACATTCGATTGTTCAAAAGACAGCATCACCTGCACAACTTGATTAATCATATTATTATTCACATTATCATGATTGTGTACCTCAGCAAGAGCATCTGAACCATAATGAGATAAATTCGCCTTGAGAGAAACTTTGGCAGTGTTGAGTTCATCACAATCAGAGTCCTATGCATCCAAATCATCAGCTTGATAAGCAGCATTGTGAGTAATGACTGTCTGTGTGGCTTGACCTTCTGGGATTCCTGGATCTGCCAAGAATGCTAGTTCCTCCTCATGTAGAATTTGACCACTTGTTTGAGCTTGTACCAACAACACTTTATCTTTAAACCATGAATCATCCCGTTTCCTCCTTGGTTTAGTGCATTGTTTGGACATGTGTCCTTCCCCTTTGCAGTTGTAACATGTAACAATCCTCTGTTTCCCTGAGTTATTCCCACTTGCTCCTAGAGTGAAAGTTCTTGTAGTACCCGCAGCATAAAAAATTTGTCTCCCTTGAACTGGTTATATGGTTATTCTTCCACCATTAATGGTGTCTTGTTGCCTAGGGTTTGACGAATTCCTCAGCTGGTTATTGGTAGTGGGATAGCGGGAAGTGACAATAGCAGTCAAGAAAGACATCATGTGATTGATGGCATCAATGAGATCATCACCTTTCTGGAACACTGGTACAATTAGTCCCGAGTCAGGTTGGGAAAATTCAGATTGTTGGTTAACTGAGGGAGCATATTCTAATTGAGGGATGGATGATGATGGAGAATAAATGTTGTGGTGAATTGATGGTTGATACTCATTGGATGGATAAGTGATTGAAAGAGGTGTTGATGATTGATGAGTTGAGTATTGTTGAGACTGATAAGGTGATCCATACTGTGGAGACTGAGAGTTCTGGTAAGAGTGCTGATGAGATTGATAAGGAGACTGTGTCATTTGGTGAGATATAACTAAAGCAAGAGGATTGGAGTTGCGTTCAAGCATCAATCCAACTTCATTTGCATGTCGTTCATGTTGTTCCAAGTGAGCATCAATCTTATCAACATTAGTAGTATGCAAGTCTTTGACCAACTTAACATCAGTAACGAATTTGCTCCATTCAGCGGGAAGAGTATTCAGAAACTTGGTATTGACTTGAAATTGCTCCAGTGGCATCTTGTAAAAATTCATATCATTGAGTAGCAAAGTGAATCTCAAGTAGTACTCGTGTAATGACTTTCCTTTCTTGTATGTAAATTTATCAAATTCATCATACAACTTGCACTCTCGTTCTTGTTTCGTTAACGACGTTCCTTGAATGAACAGTTTGATTTTCTCCCAAATATCCTTGGTTACACGATGTTGACTAACAAGAGCATAAATTTCAGTTGGAAGGCCTTGTAGAATGATATTTATTGGTTTGATGTCACAATCAGCTTGAATGGTTTCTGCGGGAGTTAATTCAGTATATTCCTTTAGTCTGGTTACACCATCCACTGTAATTGTTGGCCAAATAAGTGGACCTTTTTCAACAGAAGAAAGAATCATTCTACCATGAGGTCTATTCATCATATAAAGTTCCATTTTTCTTTTCCACGAGCCATACAAGTGTTTTTTAAGCATCGGTGGTTTATTGTCACCACCCGAGAGAAGTGACTTATCAGAAAGAGTCGCCATTGATAAATTGGTATGTTCGATGATTACCGTTTGATCGAGCGGTGATAGAAAGT
The DNA here is from genome assembly GCA_026074375.1 of Tanacetum coccineum. Taxonomy (NCBI): domain Eukaryota; kingdom Viridiplantae; phylum Streptophyta; class Magnoliopsida; order Asterales; family Asteraceae; genus Tanacetum; species Tanacetum coccineum. The sequence continues at coordinate 13,395 of BQNB010075603.1, forward strand.
AATTGTGTTTGATGGTGTTGTCTTTTATGTGTTTTAAGTCTTGAAACTATACGGGATTTTACAATTCTTGACAAAACCGGGAAAACAAGTGAGTGTTTCACGAGATTTTACAAGTCAAAGAAATAAACCGTATAATGTAGATTAAGCAATTTAAGTTTTAAGTTTATGTTGCAAATTCGGTTGATTAAGCCAATTGCGAATTCGGGTTCTACTAAAAACTGCAAATTCGTATCCTTAAGAAAGCTGCAAATTTACGTCCTTAAGAAAGCTGTAAATTCGTGTCCTTAAGAAAGCTGCAAATTCGTGTCTTTAAGAAAACTGCAAATTCGGGTCCTTAAGAGAACTGCAAATTCGGGTCCTTAAGAGAATTACGAATTCGGAAACAACTAGAAACTGCTAATTCAGATTGAACCTCAGACTGCGAATTCGGATACAACAAAAAATTGCAAATTTGGAGAGAGCTATAATCTGCAAATTCGGAGACATAAAAAATTGCAAATTCGGAGAGAGCTATACACGGACAAAACTCAAAATCTTTAAAACACAAAAAGACACATTTTTGATTGTTTTTTCCTAAAATTTCTTGTACAACTAGAATTCTTAAACCTATAGGTACCTTAAAAATGACAATTTTTTTGTTTTTAAGCCGAAAATTTCAAAATCAAGATTTGTACTTTATAAGGTTTTTTAAAGATAAAAGATGAACAAAATGAGTTTTTCTTTGATCCAAAGCAAATACACCTATATCCAAAGATACTAGATCAAATTTACCTAGGTAAATGACCTTTTAATGTACAAGAGAGCTTCGAATACAAGAGAAAGGAAAAGATGCGTACGGTTAAAGAAAAACGAACCAAAAAGAAAAATAAACAAACACAAGAACTAAGCAAATCACTCTATGGCTCTTGATACCAATTATAGAATACAAGTAATCTTTGATATATGAACCAATAACTAGAGAGAGAAAGTGGGAGGAAGGATGTATTTTCTAGTGAGAGAAAGTAAAGAACATGAAATGCATTAAGTGACAAATGTGAAACATACAACCAACCAACCACCTCTCCAAGGCATGGAGAGGTGTATTTATACCCCTATTTGGCTGGCCATGGGCCTTATAAGGCTTTCCATGGGCCTTTGGGCCATATTAGCTTATAATCTAAACATTGACTAACTACGGGCTTTGACCATTTTAATATTGAGAGTGACCGAGACTTTTCCTGTTCCTAACAGTATAAATATATATATAATATATATATATATATATAAATATATATTATATATACATAATATATATATAAATATATATATATAATAAATAAAAATAAAATAATAATAAACTTTCAAAACACACCTAAACTACCTAATAACTTTAAAATGAACGACAAGGGTCAGAAACCTAATGTTGACCTTTATTATATATTTTTGAAAAAAAGCTTTCAAAACATATATCCCTAAACTAACTAGTAACTTTAAAATAAACCCCAGGAGTCAAAAACGTGCAATTATATAAAAGTTTAAGTTATATAAATAACCCTATACTTTTTGCTATTTACGACTATTTTATATAACAAACTCTCTTTCACAAATATCTAATAGATATTCGTCAACTTCTTTGATAATTAGTAATATACCGATGACTACGACTCTGAATTACGAATAAAACGAGCTCAATATTGATGTTTTTGAGATGCGTACGTGTTTGTAAAAAATGTCGACGATTAATATACATTTAAAAATATATTGTCAAAACGCACCCTTAATCTACCTATTAACTTTAAAAACTACGCTAAAGTTTAATGAAAGCTAAATATGTAGTAGTGTAGGTAGTCTAAAAGCTAATGGTGGACATGTCTATGAAAGTTTACTTCTTACAAAAAAATTACTGGCTACACAATTATGATAATGCATCTTTGAAAAATAAATTAAAAGCTCCGCCGCAACACGCGGGCCGAAACAACTACCAAAATAAATATCCGACAACCAAGATAAATAAGCTCGCCGCAACGCGTATGACAATAGATTTCAATTGTACAAACACATATATATAGTCTGAAAAATGCATATGAACAAATATTCATTCGAAAAAAATAGTAAACTGAATGGAGAAAAAATGATATAATTCTATATTCAACGGTTCAAGTATTCAATATTATTAAGCAAAAAAGAGAGGTTTTTCGTACCAAATTTATGCAACATAAAGTTAACTAAAAAAATGGTCAAAACTTTCGAATGAAGCTTCACTTCTTATGTAATCGATTTGAAAAAAATAAGCTCTACAACAACGCGCGGCTATCATGCTTTTTAGATTTACATTATTAGATGTTAAAACACGCAATCATAAATGAACTCATGTTTACTTTTTCTTATCCATCTAAAAGTCAAAAACAATTACATGAGAACATCCGTCAAGATACGCTAACGTGAACACACACAGTATCTTGTAGAAGAAAAATGAAATATAAAATACATTGAAAGACATTAATTAAATTGTAAATTAACTTAACTATGCATATTGATCTAATCAAGTTAATGAACTCACGTACAACTTCACAAGTTCTCATTCGATATCGCATTCCACATATATATTAACAAAATCCTATAGTAAATTAATTTCCCAAGTAATCAACCACGTAAAGATTCACTTGGTCACTGAAGATGGTTATGTGTATTTTTTAATAGTTTCTTGAGACACTAAAGTCTAGGGTTTTGCATGAAAGATTTATTAAACAAATAACAACTTTTGTTTGATTATACCATTAAAAATGGGCATAATGCCAGTAATAAGGTCAACTCTCGACAATCCCATGCATTATTTTAGAATTTTAAAAATCAGATTATTTAAATAGAAACAGTCCAAAAATCCAAAATTATTTAAATAAATTTGCATGGGTATATGTTAAACACCACCTATTAATGCGGATCAACACCATCATTCCAGAATGAGCATGTTTGTCTTCACCCTCCCCCATTGATTATTTAATCTTATAGCATCATCCTTATATATTCATCATGTATGTGATGGTTAATCTAGTTCATGTGATCATCATACCATCATGCATCTATGTATGATGCATGTTAAGTTGCACCATCATCAATATAATGAGCTAGCCTCACGAGCTAGATATTTTGACCAACAATTATCAGAAAGACTTTTAGAGGTTATTACTAATATATAAATGTGTTTACATTGAATGTTGATACGTATAAGAAATATAAGTGACCCACATATATAACCAAAGTGTGTAAAATGTTTATTGTTAATTTGTTATAGTCAAGATAGGCATTATATAAAAGTTTGTCTTTGTCTTCATTCTTTGTTACATATGCAAGATATATTCACATTTAGAAACTTATGAATAATAATGTTCACACTTTGTATACATCCAAACGTATACAAAGATAATTACAAAATCCAAGTGTGGAAAGGTTCATGTTCATAGTTACGCACAAAAATAGCAATTTGATATATATGTTCGATATCATGTTATATATATATATATATATATATATATAGATCTTTTATGGAAATATTGCACCACAAAAAGTACATAAAATGTCTATTACCATTGACATGGTTACATGCTACTGGATATATTAACCTATAATACAATTCACAAATGTCTGACCAAACTTTGACCAACAGTGCGCTACAGTGTCGGGCTAAAAAGTTAGCCCAAATCTGGCCCAAACTAAAAAAAAATTCCACCGTGCTACAGTGACATGCTATAGTAACACAGTGCTAGCCCAAAATCTGGCCCAAAAAATTTCCCCCAGTCTGACCCAACGTAAAAAAAAATTACAAAACGGACCCTTAACTTTTACCTATTTACGACTTTTTATATAATAAACTTTGTTTATTAAATATATAACACATATCTACCGATTCATTCAGATCAAAAAATACCCGCGGAAAAATACACGCGGAAAGGTCTTCGAATTGTGAACAAAACGAGCCCAATATTGCAATGTTTCTGACATACGTAAATTTGGCCCAAAGTAAAAAAAAACACCGGCCCAAACTGAAAAAAAAACTTTACAAAACGAGTTTTTATCTATTTACGACTTTCTATATAATAAACTTTATTTATAAAAAAAGCGTACTGCCCCGCCGCAACGCGCGGGTTAAATTCCAACTCGTTTTATACAAGTACGTACGAAAACACTTTATAAATCTTTAATTTGCAAATAAATAATTTCTGAAAAGTCACTGTTAATCAAATTTATAAATGCTTTAGCGTGAAAGTTGTATGTTTTCTTGATAACTATTATACACCCAAAGTGGACTTAAAGGTGACAAGGTCAAATTAGCTATAGTAATATCTGTAGTCATTTGATTGCTTCATAATATATTAATATGTGACTGATAGACATGTGTGGTTTAAGACTTAAAGCTATTATCTAATTTTCTTTTGTGCAACGTATCTCTACTGACATCCATTTTTATTAAATTTTTCAGTAATGACAGTTTATCAGTCTAATTTTCATATTTTGTATATGTTCATACTGATTTGAAACAAGACAATATAAGAAACATGTGACCACATATTTTGGTATAGAACATGTGACCACATTTTCACCCCTCAAACGTAGTTTTCGAGTTTCTCTAAAGTTATACATATTGGTTTTTTTTGTAACAGATATTATACCACTTGTTTAGTTGCTTTCAGATTAGAATGTGTCACAACGATGTCCAATATTGACCACCCGTCGAAGCAAGATCGACCCACGAAACAAGAAGATGAGGAACTGGGTCATCGAGAATTGAACACGACACATTCTTTAGATTTTACGCGATTGTTCACTAAGGTTGCTAGAAGCGAACATAATCAACATATGGTCTACTAATGGACCCACAATCACATTTACGTTCCACAGAATTGAATGGATCCTTTCAAATTTCTTAGATTATTATATTTTCTTATCTTAGATAAATAAACAAAACTTTTGATTGAAAAGTTCTGCAATCTTAAGCCCAAAGCGACTCCCAGCACTCGTGCTCCAAAACTTTCTCCTCTAGTTTATCCCCCCTACCCCGCCACGCCCGTTCTTATATTTAGCCCTTAAATTATCTAACTCAAAATCTTTTTTGATTGACATAGTTCTGCTATCTTAAGCCCAAAGTTTTTAATTGATTGATCCATTGGACAATGACATATTACCAACCTCAATAATTTGAACTGATTTTACGTAACCAAGCTAGTAAAAACTGTAAAATAGCAAATACGTAGTAACAAGTCTTTTATTGAATATGTTGTGTGAGTAGTACATAACGAGAGGAAAGAGACCCGCGCGTTGCGGCGGAGCTAGTTTGTTGTGGACATCTGTGTGCGGGGTTTTTTTGTTTTTGTTTACAGGTTAGTATGCGATGCGGTTTTCAAAAACTTCTTTATACGATATCATACAAACCAATAAATTAAATAAGATGCAGAAAGAACTATGTAGACAACACAGACTTATCGTCCCATACATAGATACCATAATTTTGAACCAGTACGACAATTGTTTTTGTTGATTATTGGGAAAAGCTACTTCAAACTTTGAGCAATGCACATAAAAATCAATTATAGAGCTTCCTACATTCTAATGAGTCGCTAACATAGTGTCTTAGAGTTCCTTCAAGAACTATATGTTCAACAAAATGATTCATCATTCACGTGAAATACAGTTATGAACTTTAGAGTAACCTATTTTCTAAGTCTGTTAATTACCATACAACTTTTACTAAGTTATGCTCTCGAATAAGTCATCTAAACAACCCTGACCAACTAAGGAATTGAAATAGAGCATCCTATACAACCTTTTAGAACATGTGACACTCGAAAAGACTTAGAGTTCCAGGTACCATCACCAAGTTATGGGGTGTCACGTCAGCTTTTTCACATTCACATTCACATCCAAAAAAACTCAGGTAACCATAACTTGAGTTATAACACCACTTTTATAACACCCCCTAAACAAAGTTGCATTTTAACTACTAGAAACAAATTATCTTGTTACTGCATTTTCATCTAGCGACTAATCAAGTTTAGGTGTTTGGTTGTAGCAAAACTAATTATGTATATCTAGATGAATTTAAATCCTTGAATAATTAGAATTAGTCAAACGCTCAAATAGGCTATTATATGATTACCACAACTTCATAAAACATAATAGTTACCATTGGTTCAGGGGCATCTTATTGTTTGCACATGATCCCTCAGACACCGGTTTTTAGACCATGAGTCATTGGGTGACCCATTTGTTAAGAGAACTTAGGTGAAAACCTAAGACACGATAATTGCACCTCCTTGAGGATCAGATAACTCATTTGACTTTATTATGCTGACTGTTTTCTCCGTAAACCTTCACACTACAATCTTTATAACAATAATAATAGTAAAAGAACTAAACAAAATTAGATTATCATCTTAATTTATTGTAGTCAACATTTAAAATCCATATTGTTAACCTTAAAAGACTCGTCAGCAACCCCAAGCCTCTACTTACCAAAGAGTGGAGTATAACCATGGTGATTTCCAAGGACATCACATTAGTCTGACTCAAATAAATATTGAATTAAAGTGATTTTTGAAGCGAGCATATGAAAAGTTGTAGATATTGTAGGCCTGATTCTTATGACATGTTTTTTTGCTTAATGCTCCATAGCACGTCATCATGTTCAAACATGCCTTATGTCAAATATCTGATTTTTTATAGACATGCGTGTCAAATAGATTCAAGTCATTCAACACACTGACGATGGATATTAGATGTGGTAAATCGATGCCTGAATCTTCTGGAATGGGGAGAGGCAGTAGAGAATGATGAATTAAAGATATGTATAGTCGTTTCTTTCTAGGCTGGGCTTGTGTTGTTCTTGGGCCATTATCAAAACGCACTCAAAATTTGCCGTTTTCCGTGATAGTGTTTAGTGTATAGAGTAATAAGGATTGCATGTAACCACTCAAGGGTGGTCTAGTGGCAAAGGGAGTCTGAATCAAACGGGGGACTAGACGGGAACGTATTGAAATCGGAGGTGGAACTACTTGGGGCCTCTGCTGAAAGACTTCGTTCA
>BQNB010075603.1:21343-31410 GCA_026074375.1 Tanacetum coccineum
GTTAGAGCTTATTTGACCTTATTTGCCTTTTAGTTTAAAATTTTTAAGTTTTAAAGCTTTTTAAGTTTTCTGTCATTCTAGCTTATTTTAGTTGCTTATTTTTGTTCAAAAGTGCTTTTTAGATATAGCTTATCATCTGTGTTAGCTTATTTCTCTTTTTGATTTGCTTATTTGTGCCCAAATAGCTTAACAGTTAGCATTAAGGTAACTTAGTGTAGTTAAGCTTAATCTGTCACCTTTTTAGCTTATTTTGTGTTTATTTTTGGCTTATAAAAAAGTGGTTTTGTTAAAGTTGCTTATTTTTAAGTCCTCTAAAGAGTTGTAAAAAAATGGAAAACAAAAACGTTTTGGGATTAGGGGAAGCCCCAGGCTCGAACCCTGGACCTCTACCCTACTCACCAAACGTTTTAACCAACACACACACTACCACTCGCCCTTAGGTCTTTTTCGGTTTTACCTTGCAAAATCAATTAGTTATACACGTTTTAGCCCCTTAAGCCCATAGTCACTTCGCAGCTTATTTTGAGCTTTTTAGAGCTTATTCGATAAGCATGCTTAACCAGCTTATTTTTCCTAGGAACTTTACAACATTTAGGACTTTCCTGCATTTTTTTAGATTTTCCCAACTTAATTTGTTATTTTTCTTTATTTTTTAAAGTTTAAAATTTTAGAAAATCATTTAAAAATAGTTTAATTAATCAGAAAAATACAAAAAAAATAGTTTTTAGATTTAGAATAAATAGTTTTAGGTTTACAAAGTTTAAAATCATTTTTATCATTTTTAGATTTTAAATTTCATTTTTAGCTTTTTAAATTAAATTTAGGAATTAGTTTTTAATTATAAAAAGTAGTGAAAAATATTTTTCTGAGTTTTTATGATATTTTAGACTTTTCTAAAGTAGAAAATCATTTTTTGGGATTTTTAGGAATTAATTTGTCATTTTCTAGAATTTTAATTGATTAAATAGGTTTTTAATTCATAAAAAATTATTAAAAAGTTTAAAAAAAATATAATTCCTTTTTAGAAAATTTTCTTTTGTCATTTTAGAGGTTTAGAAACCAAATTTGCATTTTTAGGGTTAATATTTGCCTTAGCTAGTTTTTTAGACGCGTTTTTAGGATTCTCCGTTTTGCGTTTTTAAGTTTAAAATAGTTTTCCCTTAATTGTTTTTAAGTGTTTGCATTAATTTTCCCATAGTTTTAGAAAACCAATCAAAATCTTGTTCCATTCAAGCATCGATTATCAAAACGACTCTCGACTTTCAATTGCATTCCTTGTTGGGGATAACGACCCGGGAATCATACTTCCGGTTTACTACAATTGAGATTTTTGATTCTTATTATATATTTATATATTTATTATATTTAATATATATAAAGGGTTGAGAGCTTCTCGTTGTCAAACCCATATGTCCATGTTTTGTGACTGAATTTTACCACTCCCTTGAAGTCAAAAGAAGTGGTGACAACTATCCCTACATTGAATTCAAGCTTGGTCCCTTCACTTTTCAACTAAGCCTCTCCATACTCTTAAGGGTTTTTAAGACTCCATTCGGAGGCTCTATCTTTTATACCCATGAGTGGTCTTTAGAATCTCTCGACACTCACTTCAATAACTGCTTCTTTAGCCCTGAACCTGAGCTTGTCAAACAAGCTATCACCATTTCGAGAACTACCAATCGTCAACTTCAAAGAGATCTGAATACATGCTTTTATGATGACCATTGTCCGGAGTTAAAAGGGTGGGAACTCTTCATTCAAGAGAATGTGTTTATTGTTCTAGGTAATATGGATCATGTCAATGCATGCACTACGTACATGCTCTACTACCTCAAAATACAGAAGAAACTTAACCTCACTACCATGATTCTTCTTCGAATGGAGGACTTTAAGAAAAGTAGCTATGGTCCCATGCCTTATGCTATGCTCTTGACAAGACTCTTCACATCCTCTAATCTAACCCTTAATCCATTGTTCCATTTGGTAGTTTCACGTATCATGAACGTGTCATTAATCCCTTGGATAGTTCAAGGAAAACTATCAAAGATAAGGGAAAAAGAGCGGCTCCTCCCTCATCCTCTTCTTCCTCTTCATCATCCGATAAAAAAGAAGAACCATCATTATTGGAATTCTATGAGGAACTATCTGATAATATGGACTTGACTGATGCACAAAAGGAGAAAAGAGAAATGTTTAAATGCTTGAACTGCTACTTTGACACAATCACCAAGTACTTAAAGAAACAAAAATGATTGAATGAATGCATCCTTTAGTTTTACATGCTTGTTTGCTACTTAATTTGTGTTTGTAATAATTAGGATGATAACTTGTGGGATTTTTAGATTCTGTATGGTGAATTACCTAAGCTATTTTATGATTGCTATGATGTTTGCATGCTATTTGGTTTGGGTTTGGGTTTTGGCTACAAAAATAGGTTCTGGGCATATCTCAGGGTGCCACGGATCCATGGATCTCCCATATCCGAGATTCGTCCGTTGCTATGGTGGATCCGTGGGTCACCAGGCCAGGCGTCAAAATTCGAATTTTCTTGATTTTTAACTTTTTCTACTTTATCTTATAATCATTCTATATGATCCTATGTGAGACTTTAAACCTTAGGATATATCATGCCTTCCATATAATTCAAGAACCATTATACAAAACACTTCACCACTTCCACCATATAATCATCACCTTCAACCTCAAATTTCTTCACATTTCATGCAACTTTCTTTTATACACCTCAATAGTTCATCACCATGACAAGTTCATCCAAAACAAATTCATCCAACTTCAAGAGAAAACACGCAAGAATGAGTGTCAAGTCTTCTAACCTTGAATCCTCAAGTGAGGAACACCAAAATGAAAGAACACCATCTCCACCTCTAAGAAAGAAATCCCTTTTACCACCAAATGCACCATCAAAATCCACCTCTAGTAGGAGCACCTATCACACCTCTTCTTCATACCCAAGTGAGTCACCAACACCAACTCATGTTGCTCCTCCAGCTAAACAAAGATTTGCCATCCCAATGAAGCTTGAACCTCAAGAACTTCCACCACAAATTTTATCACCTCATAACCCATATGTGTCAACCGTGAATAATTGGCCACCGGGTCCTTCAAATCCTTCGCCACTGTCACGTGCTTCACAACCACCTCCCGAATTTAAGCATCTGCCACCATCTCATTTCTCACATCCACCACCTTGATTTGAACATCCAACATCAACAACAATTCACCTCAACTAAAAAACCATCAAAACCTACCATAAAACCTAAGAAATCAATATTTTCCTAACCCTCTAAACAACATCTTCATACATCTAAATGACATGCCTCACCTTCACAACATGTTTTGCCAATGTTGTAGCACCACTAGGCATGAAATCCGCATGCTTTAAAACCGAGTCAACTACATGTTTTCCTACATCCGACACCACCTTGGATCTCACCAACCCTACCAATTCTGCAACTATACCACCTGATGTTTTGTCAACCCCCTCGGATATATGAAAAAAATAAAGTATCCCAAGATTTAGAATTTTTAGTTGTTTTTCTTTTTCTAGTTTATTTTAAAATTTTCTAGTTGTCGTCTTTTTATTTTATTTTGGCTAAATGCCCAAGTTTTATGTTTTGCTCTTATAATAGAATTAACATTATTAATTGTTATGTTGTGATGATGATGGTTGTTTATTCCTTATATATATGCATGTGTTGTTAATATATATATATATATATATATATATATATATATTCTTGTCTACAAACTTTGTTTTGTAGCACGCCTCCATAGCACGATTCCTTGGTGCCTCAAACACGAGGGAACATACATCAAGGTGGAGCACTTGCAAATTCGTCTTTATTTTAACTTTGCATGCGTCACAAAGTTACTTAACATTCATCAAAATATGACTTGCAACCTCGCCTCTACAACACTTTTTGCTTTGACAAAAAGGGGGAGAAGATATGTAAGCTCAACAACTAATTACTTATTTAGTAACTTTTAAGAAATATGGGTTTATATTTTCTCAACATCAAAAAGGGAGAGATTGTTAATACAAATATTCGCGTAAAAATGATATTTATATTTAATGATCTTCGAGTTTTGATAATAACAAATATAATGTCATACAACGTAAAGTTTATGTAAACAAGTTATGTAGTCGTAAGTTTCTTACACAACTATTCTAGTTAATTCTGTAAATGATATAACAATGGGCAAAGTGTTAGAACAAAAGTATCCTAGTTAATTATGTATGATTAAATAACAATGGGCAAAGTGTTAGAACTGTATCATTTTTGTTGTTAGGATTGTTGCAGAGATTTGCATTTTATCAGAAAGCCAATTGGCGCTAGCGATTTATATTATACTAACATAATACGAGTTAGACCACCAATAACCGGCTTAGTGGTAAGCTCGTTGGGTTTCAAACAAGAGATTAAAAGTTTAAACCTCACTAAGTGTGGTAAGCTTATTTGCTTTCAAACAAGAGATCATGAGTTCAAACCTAGTTGAGGGTGGCCATGGAAGAGCTGGAACAGTCTTAGGATTAACCCGTTGAAGCCGCGTACATATGAGTAAAAAGGCTCGCCCATTTATAATACGAGTTAAATAAAGTTAAGAGTTTTCTTTAAGGAATATTACGTCACACTCGTATCTTTTACGAGCACGACAACACACTCCAATCTGCAACACATACCATAATACGCTACAAGGGGTTACGTGTAGGGTATATAATGCACTCAACACATACCGTAACATGATACACTCCAATCTGCAACACAATGGTTATAAAAAAAAAGTTTAGTCGTCACATCGTATATGTTTCATCTATTTTGCACATTAATTAATACATCTTATGTTCACACTGCTATTTCTTTTTTATCTTATACCTAAAATACTTGTTAAACTTTGTTATTAAAGATCTATACAATAGATAATTCAAAAGTTCAGCTTGTTTTTGGGTGATATAGGATTCATTTTTCATATACCATACAAGATAAAGCTAGCGTCTATCCATTCATCTGTTAGAATATGACAGATTTCTACTAATAATATACACGAAATTGAGAACGTGATAATCATTATCCTTATTAAATATTAGTCCCCACTATTTACGCTGATAGGATTCGTGACTAATTTCTTCCCAAGATTCGACCTCAAAAATAAAATTTTATGCAGCGTACATAAGGTTCACATGAACATCAAAGGTATGTATTTTGTATGTATTGAATTGAGTGTTTTGGATTATGAAAAAACGCAGAAAGATGGTCATATTTATAAGGAAACTTGTGACCATTCAAAAAGTCACAATGGTTCACAAAAAACTGCTATTAGCGACGGTTTAGCCACAGAAAAACTGTCACTAATCTATAATGTTTCAACAGTCACGATGGTTAATACACCCTTTAAACATATTTAACCGCCAGCTTTCTGAATTGGTGCGTCTTTTCGATAATAATGCTTTAATTAGCAACGGTTTTGTGACAGAATAACCATCACTAATACTGTCGCTACTGTCCCTACAATATACATTTGTTAATGAAAACCCCCACAAGTTCCAAAATCATCTTCATCGCCAGAATTTAGTAACCATACTATTATGTCATCTATCATTGCAAGCAATTATGTATAAAATGAGTTAATGTAATTCTAAATCAGGACAAAAACATAATAAAACTATTTGTTAATCAATATTTGATATTCTTTAATGTAACTAATACCAACCAAATTTGACCACAGTTAGATGAAAGAGTGTGGTGAAGAGTTATATCTTCTTACTTGGGTCCTACAGGCTGCCACATCAGCATCTCACTCTCACTCAAAAATACCTAAGGTTATAAATAGCGTGAAGCGTGGCGTGGCGGCATAGCCAAGCCTCAAGCTTTAGCGTGAGGCGTTGCGTTATAGCGTTTATAAGGCGTGACTTAAGGCGGCAAAAAATATTTATAGAGTGGTCAATATTAGTTAGCTACTAGGCTTAAAATTGAGTTATAGAGTTACTAAGCCCGAATCGCATACAACCTAAATCATAAATACTTGTAAATAAGCTCAAATCCATGAAAACTTTTAAAAGCTTCAAAAAAAGGCGCGCTATAACGCACTTTATCACGCCTTATCGCGCTTTATTTCACGCTACGCCTAAAGACGACGCCTTGGCATGTTTCGTAACGTGGAGGCCACGCCTCGCGCCATGACGTCGCTATAGCGCGTTTTTTAGAACCCTGAAAATACCCCTTCACTCATAACTAGGGGTGTTATCGGGTCGGGTGCTTCGGGTTATCGGGTGCTTATCGGGTCTTATCTTATATTTGGCCACTGATTGTATATTGAAGTGTCTTTCACATGTTCTTGTGCCTTTATTAAAGTGCTTTTATTAAAGTGCCCTTTCTTGTCATACGTTATACATTTTTTCTTAGTTTCAATACAAGACTTTTAGGAAAATGAATACGTCGTTTATATATATGTAGCCATGTATATGTCATTTATGTAAAGTGATTTTCAGTGTATCTATTTAAGCCATATATGTGGTTTATGTACAAGACTTTTGTCACAACTCACAATTATTTTGTCACAACTCACAATTGAGTATTTACAGAATTACAGTGTAACTATCTATCTAACATTGAGTATTTACAGTACAAGACTTTTGTCACAATTATTTACAATAGAGCAGCACCTGAATGATACAACTTCCACAATATGATTAACTAAATGATAACACCCATATCAGCAAGACAACAACTCATCTCAAATCAATGACAGTAAAGATGAATCCATATACACTTCTACAGTTAAAGATTAATCCAAACACCCCCTTATATCACAGCAAACAATGACAACACACATTAAGGATTAAGCATTAACAAAAGATTCTGCAATAGTACCAAAAACACACAGATTCTGTAGTAGTACCATAAACAAGAAGATTCTGCTTATGAAACAAACACAACATCATTCTGGTTGTACCAAATTCTAACCACCATAACGTTACACATTCAGTAGTACAAATATTGGTAGGCAAACAAAAACTAGTATCGGTCTTCCATCTTTAATTCAATCATTCAAACGTGCACCTTCTTGCTCCATCAATTCTACATAAAGGAGCATTAAAAATATTTAGTGATATAGAATATGTATAATATTGTCAAATATATAAGATAAAAGAGGTACCTTTTTCTATTTTTGCAATTGTATCCATATCTTCATCTTTTTTAGGATTTAAACTTATTCAAAGCTAATCTTGAGCACAAACTAAGCATTCGATAGTTTTGTCACCCAAAGAGCTCCGATATGAATCCAGCACTCGACCATTAGTGCTAAATACCGACTCCAAATCCATTGTTGAGATTGGAATGGCCAACAAATCTCTTGTCATTAAAGAAAGAATTGGAAACCTAGTGCTATTTACTTTACACCATAGCAAAATACCAAAATTCACATTTTTGTCAAAAGGTTCACAAAATTCACCATTATACTTATCTAATTCACTACTTGATGAACTAGATGATTGGCCTATTTTCATCCTACGTCTCAACATATCTCCATGATCAAGTTCGTTGCTAGTATTAGTGTTCCTTGGCCTTTTCCCTAAGGTTGAAGATGAAGTAGAAGATGGAGCATGAATACGCACATAATCTTCATAAAGAAGTTTCATTTTACCTTTAATGTAGTCTTTTTTTTTACCAAAACTGATATGCCTTCCCTTCCATAATGGTCATCCACAATAACATCCAAAAATTCATACTTGTTCCTTGGATTAAGAATGAAAGCAAAGTACACCAACAAATTTATGTTTTCAACCTCACCATAATATTTCTCAAACTTTGGTTTCATCACCTTAGCAATGTCATAGAGATGTTTATCCGTAGGTGCTTCATCATGAATATCACAATCAAGTTGTTCTCTTAAACGAGCATGGATTATGGCTAATTCATTGACTAGTGTATGTGATGTCACATACTTAGTCCCAGAAATTCTCAAAGTAATATCATAAAATGTTTTTAAGAAATGACACAACTTTTTAGCCTTAACCCAATCCTTCGATGTTGGAACCGAATGACCTTTGTTCACAATATGAAGCCCAAAATCCACATCTTCTAAATCATACATAGGCATCTTTATACTCATGAGCTACTTCTAACATATTGTAAGTGGAGTTCCACCTAGTTGGACAGTCAAGTACCAAACTCTTAGTGCTATCACATCTAGCACTTCGAGCACATTTATTAAACTTTTCAATCCTAGTACCCGACTTCTTAATCCACTTGATGGCACACCTAATGCTTTCAATCGACCTACCAACATGTTTTATGCCATCTTGCACTACAAGGTTGACAACATGAGCCGCACATCTAATATGAAGCCATTCTCCTGATAACAAACAATCATCGTTTTTTAAGTATCAGCTTCATAAAACCAATAGCATTATCATTTGAGCTTGCATTATCAACTGAAATAGATAAAATATTAGTGAAACCCCATTCATTCAAACAATTTTCAACCCCTTTTCCTATATCAATCCCCCGATGACCATCTAGACGACAAAAATTCAGCACCTTCTTGACCAAATTCCAATCATTATCTATAAAGTGACCGGTAAGAGCCATATAACTCTTTTTTTAATGGATGTCCAAGAGTCGGTAGTCAAACAAATCCTACCAATATTTTTCCTAAGTGTTTCACGAAGCTTATTTTTTTCCTGTAAATACAGCCCTAAACACTCTTGTGTTATTGTACCTCGACACGGAACATCAAATAGAGGTTGGTTGATCTTTTGATAATACCTAAAACCGGAATTCTCCACTAAGCTAAATGGCAGCTCATCGACAACTATCATGTGTGCTAAAGCTTCCTTGCTTTTTTTATCAAACTTCCATGCCGTCATCTTTTTTGCATCACCACCCTCAAAAGTTATATTATTTAGAGACGTACTTTGTTTTGCTAAGTATGGTGTGCATGTCAATAGATGATTTTTTAGATTTGTATTACTATGCTTTCTAGAGTGGCATAAGTAAGTTTTACCGCAATTTTTACACATAGCTTTTTTGTCGATAGGTGTCTCACCTTTTTTAAGCTTTAATTCTTCAAAATCGATCCACACAAGTGATCTTTTTTTCTGACCCTTTGGTTGTTCCTCCTCCTCCTCTGTCTCACTACTCTCAACCTCAACGGGTGTTTGATTTACAGAGTTTGATTCCAACGTCATCTAACAACAATAAAAATAAAAGAAACATCAACAAGACAACTAATAAGTTAAATATATTTCAAAACTTCATCTAAAATTCAAACAGTGGTTACCTTTTTTGAATGGAGATGATCTTGTGAGGGAAAAATATGGACAACTGAAAGATGATAATTGATAATGGTTCGATTGATTTTTGAAGGTTTAGAAGAAGAATGGATTTGTCAGATTTGAAGGGTTTTCTTGTTTCTGTAATCTAAAAGGAATTAGGGTTTTATTGTTCATGGACAATTTTGTTACAGACTTTAGTAGATAGTATTGGGTTGGGCTTGGGCAGTTGGGCTTCTAAAAAAAGTTATTTCGGGTCTTATCGGGTTGACCCGATAACCCGATAGCATTATTTAGTTAACCCAAACCCGACCCGATAACACTATCGGGTTATCGGGTTCGGGTCAAAATAACCAGACAAGAAATTTTGACCCGATTAGACCCGACCCGATAAGCCTTATCGGGTTCGGGTTCGGGTTCGGGTTCGGGTCGGGTCAACCCGATCCGATTGACACCCCTAACCCTGAGTACATGCCACAGGAGGATGAGATACTCCCGGCCGAGGAGCAGCCACTACCTGCTGCTACTGCCTCACCCATTGCAGATTCACCAGGATATGTTCCTGAGTTTGATCCGGAGGATGAGCTGAAGGAGGACGATGAGGATCCCGAGGAGGATCCAGCTGACTACCCTGCTGATAGGGAGGATGATGATGATGATGAGGAGGACGAGGACGAGGATGAAGAGGAGGAGCACCCAGCTCCGGCCGACTCTGTCCCACCTGTACACCGTATGACCGCCAGGATAACTATCCGGGACGAGCCATCCATAT
>BQNB010075604.1:0-29954 GCA_026074375.1 Tanacetum coccineum
TGAACACAATTTATTTTTACCATGTTCTCGGCTAAATTTAATTACCCGACCCACCCTATTAACTTAACACGGTATATTAACTACAACCATATAAAAAAGTATACAACATATTAAGAGAAAACATAACTCTAAAACCACGTAATTCATTACATAACAAAATAAATTGTTAACATACTAATATTAAGAGTTAACTATCTAGTTTCTTACATAACCATTAACTGTCTTGTTAGGAACACGAAAAGTGTCGGTCACTTCCATTATATCTTTAGATAGCTCGTAAAGTAATATTTGGAAATTAGATAGGCTAGCTTAGGAACAAGCCCATGGAAAGCCCATGGCCGGCCTCTATCTAGTATATAAATACCTTCTCCACACATGTAGAGGGTGTTGGTTGGTTGTTATCATAATCTAAGTGTGTATTTTCTTGTTTACTTTCTCTCACTAGAAGCATCCTCCCAACCTCTTTCTCTCTCTAGATTTCTTCATTGTTCTTTGGTGTTATTGATTACATACGTATTCTATAATTGGTATCAAGAGCCAGGGGTGATATTGTTTGTTCTTGTGTTCGTTTTCTACTCATTATTTGTGTTTGTTTTGGTACGAATCATACAAGAGTTTTTTCAAATTTTGTGGGTTTAAAAACCATAAAGTTTACTACTTTCTTCTTCTATAGTCTTGGTATTATCTAGTTGTACAAGCAAAATCTTAGAAAATACATAAAAATCTTCACTTTTATGAGTTTTGGTTCGAAAATGGTTTTTGAGTTCAAAATCTTGATTTAAATTTTTTTGTGTTAAAAAGTTTAAAGTTTGTATTTTAAGGTTCTAATAGGCTTAGATAAGTAAGTTGTACAAGAAATTTTGAGTAAAAACATCAAAAAGTGAGTCTTTTAGTGTTTTGAAAAAGTTGAAGTTCGTTTTGCAGGAGGCGAATTAGTTTTGTTCTTGAAGGCGAATTAGTTCTTTCTGTTGAAGGCGAATTAGATTTCTTCTCTAGGATACGAATTAGCACTTGTCTTTGGAAGACGAATTAGTATTTATACTTGAAGGTGAATTAATTCTGTGCTATTGAAGGCGAATTAATTCTGTTTGTTGGAGGCGAATTAATCTTCTTTTTGGAGGCGAATTATTCTTCTCTGTTGAAGGCGAATTAATTTTGGTCTATACAAGGCGAATTAATTAATTTTTCAAGGCGAATTATTCCTTCTTTAAGTGCAAGGCGAATTAATCCTTTTTCGTGTCAAGGCGAATTATTTCTTCTTTGAAGTGCAAGGCGAAATAAGGTTTCTTTGCAAGGCGAATTAAGGATTTCTGTAAGGCGAATTAATTTTTCTTTTGAAGGAGATTTAATCCACTTACTTGGAAGGCGATTTAATCCTTACTTTGAAGGCGAATTAATACCCGTTTTAGAGGCGAATTAATAATATTTGCTTTCGTGAATTATACGGTTTATTTCTTTGATTTGTAAAATCTCGTGAAACGTTATTTTATGGTTTAATCAAGAATAGTAAAATCCCATGTATTATTAATACCTAAAACACTTCAAACCAATTCACTTTAACATAATTACTTCTTATCACTGTTCGATCATCAAGTAATCTAATAATATCAAAATTAAAATGGATTCAATGATTCCAACTGGACAAAAGAATACTCTTGTTGAGTACATGATACTTTCTGGTGATGACAATCGTCCACCAATGTTGGACAAAAGACTTGTATGATTCTTGGAAAAGTGGAATGGAACTATACATGCAAAACAGAGAGCACATTGAAATCTTTTTACCAGTAGTTGTTTGCTCTGGAGTAGCCAACTCTTTGTTTTAAAAATATGGTAAGTTAATTACCATAAAGTTTTTGGTAAACTGTCAACTATAAATGGATTTGAGAAGTCTTTACCAAATCTGTTTGCTTTGGACTAGCCAGTCCTTATGCCTATTAAGCATGGTGAACTAATAACCATTTGTTGTGTGGTGGTTAGCCGACACCCAAACCCTTCTCACTTCCATAATAGTCCACAATTTCCAAAAACATGCCCTCTGCATATGTTAACTTTATCACTTTCTAATCCAGCTTCGCTTCTCAATTCATCTTCAAAAGTTTATAACAAATTCATTCATTTTTCATCTTTGAAGTTATTTTCAGCATCACTGGCAAAGCATCTTTGACAAAGGATATTTCCTATCTACCCAAATATATATAGTGCATGCCTTCCAAAGTTAAAACAATTTGTACTTCACATTTTATTCATAAATACACGAACTAACCATCTTTTGTTGAAGTTAGTAAGCTCAAAATAGCATCTTCATTGAGAGGTGGATCCAAACATAGTCTGAGATCACTACAAAGCACTCTCTGTCATAAAGCGTCTTCAGGCCTATTTGTTCCATACTTTTGCATTACCCAATTGTTCATCTATAAGATCTTCTTGTGAAGTCTTTTAACATAGCTCCAAAGCTCATGTAGACTGATCAGCTTATTTGTTACTCTCATTATTAATAATTATTCTTTGACCTTGCGAAATTATCTTCCAATTTACCCACACTATCAGATTTTGTAGTCAAAGGAGACTTTAACCTTCCACCCTCTAACTCAGGATTCATTGCCTCCATGGATTCCCTCTTTATAGTTTCTGGAATCTTTCTTGTGCACTTTGTCACATTATACCTTTTCTAGCATTTTGCATTTTTTCTTTTTCCTGTTCTTTTTTCTGGTCTTCTTCCTTTACTTCAACAACTTTTTCGCTAAAGCTTGGAACATCTTTATCATCAAAACCTTTGTTTCTTTGTAGTCTTAGTTGTAGATATTCTCTTTATCTTTTAAATTTTGCCTTTGTAGCTTCAAGATTCGTTTAGGAACAAAAGTATCAATGCTAAACTTACTTTTATCAAACTCTTATTTAATCTCTTCAAACTTCATCATTCTTTAAATGGAAAGCTTCCAAGTTCTTTGATTCTTATGATGAGTTTGACATATAGATTCTTAACTGTGACTGAGTCATGAGGTTTGTTTCTCTTTTCCTTAGTAGTCTTTCTTGTAATGTGTTTTCTTTCTTTGTTCACCATTTCTACCATTCCTTTTGCAAAATCTTGTTTCAGGCAAAGCCTTTCCAACACTTCTTTGTAACTTGCATTTTCTTCTATCTTGGTCTCTAATAGACATCCCTAGTCTTCTTCAGTTTAAAATTGAGCTTCCTAATTATACTTGAGCTTTTCTTTATGTTGTTGATTTGATAAAGCTTCCTCTTCTGGCCATTCTTTTAGCTACCCATTTTATCTAAAAATGAGGAATCTGCTTTGCAACTTCTTCATCAAATTAAGCTTGCAACTTTATACCCTCTTCCAATCCAGCTTCCTCTTATCTCATTTGTTCTTTAATTTTATGAGTAGCCTGGATATCCTCTTCAACCATTGGAGCCTTTTCTTCCCTTTGACCCCTTTTACTAGCAATACTAGAATCAACTTTAGTACTACCAGTATTAACATCTTTAATACCAGTATTAATCTCTTCTTCAACATCCAATCTAATATTAATATTCTTAGCATGCCTTGCTCTCCCTATTATATCTCTTGCCTTTAATAGTTGATTTTTCCTGCTAACACCATGGAGAATGCAACCTTTGACAATGTTTTAGCTGCCTCCAAGATTGTAGGATTGATATCTTCTTCCTAAGCCTCCCCTGAAGCTTTTATAAGAGTAACAAAATATGTTAACTTCTCTTTCATGGATTCTCTAACCAAAGAAACTAAAGGATCATCATCAATATCCTGAATTATCCTCCCCTGATCCTCTGGTTCCTTACTCTCTGATTCAGATACAATCACCTTCTTGGATTTCCTCTTCAAAGCTGTTTCCAGAGATTTAACTTCTTTTACCATTTAACCACTACTTTCCTGTGTCCTGTTTGGTTTCCTTTTAACTCTTTCTCCAAACTAGTAACCCTGGTTACCAAGCTAGGTACAAGTACCATCAATTCCTTGAGTTGTATACTCACCTCAGCACTTCTTGATGTGATACATTCAGAGAGAGGTGCTTCATATGACCTAGGTGGTGAAAAATGAGGTGATGAAAAAGGTGGTGATTGAAATGGTGAGTGAGGTGGTGATTGATATGGTGAATGAGGTGGTGATTGATTTAGTGAAGGAGGTGGTGATTGATGTGGTGAAGGAGGTGGTGATTGATATGGTGAAAGAGGTGATGGTGATGGATGAGGTGGTGATGGAATAGGTGGTTGGGATGTGGATGATATTGGATTAACAGGTGTGTGATGGGGTTCAGCTGGTTGTGTTGAGCCTTCACCTTGATCCACAGCTGCCTCTGCCAACATAGCAGGCAACAATGGTACAATATCCTCTGCATAACCCCTTTTCATGTTTGCAAAAAGCTTTTTGGTCAAAGTTGGGGCTAAATACCTTCTTTTATTTTCAGTTGTAATATCCAAAATAATTTGTAAAAATCTTAAATACATTAAAAATTTTGTATTACTCTTCGGTTATGATCTTCCCATCATAAACTTCATTTTAGAATAATTATAAAAACCCTTTTGCTAGGTTGACAGATTAAGCAGTAGTAGCAAATAGTTTTACCAATATTATCCCTCACCAGGACTTTAGGAGATTATGCAGTGTAAAATATGATGGATTAAAATTTCCATTGGGGTGTAAAATTTCTTTTTCACAAAAAAGTTAATTTACCCTCAGTAAACATTCCCAATGTGGCTATCAGACAAATATTTCAGCATCAATAAATTATTATTCCTGTTGCATTTGCCATTGAAGTTTACTTTAACAGATGCCTCAGAAAATTGTATAATCTTTAGAGCTCTATGATTTTTGCTACTTATTGTGGAGTCCCATTATGCAAGTGTTTGACTGTGGTAGTTGCCTGAACTGTTTGACTAGGGTCAGTGTCATAGATAGCTAGGTTTATGCGTTAAGCCATTACTTGAGAGAATCTGTACCTTTAAAAGGGGTAATCTACTACACCTCAGTGAAACAACACTTTCATTTGGTTTTCTTCAGGATAAGCGACCATGTTTACTTGTCTGAGTACTTAGATTGGCCATATGAAAACATGTTTTTGAGCCAAAACGTGTAAGAATTTAAATTATAGTGCTGGGGTTTGATTCGACTTAAGTGACTGACTATGTACTGGTAGTGAGAATTGAATTGAGTTTTAATTGTGAATAACAAGGTTTCTTTATTGGGGACCGAGTGTAACGAACGTTTCTTCTAGAGCAGTGAAAGATTTTTTATTAATGAAAGTGTTTGTAATTATCAAATAGAAAACCTCTGTTAGAAGTACGGGTCGTAAAACATCTCTACACGGTAATATACATAATATTAAGAAAAGTTACATTTCCTCACCAGCACCAACGGTCATCTACAAGTATTAAAATTGTCTATCAGTAATATTATTGTCTACACAGAATTAACCATATAGACTACCAGTATTAACTTATTGACTACAGAATTAACTTCAAGTCTACAGATTAACACCACACTATCAGATTTTGTAGTCAAAGGAGTAGGATTCATAGCTTCTACTGATTCCTCTTTATCAGTTTCTGAATCTTCTTGTGCACTCTTGTCAACATTTATACCTTTTCTAGCCTTTTGCTTCTTTCTTTTTCCTGTTCTTTTTACTGGCTCTTCTTCCTTTACTTCAGCAACTTTTTCTCCTATAGCTGGAACATCTTTATCATCAAACCTTTGTTTCTTTGAAGTCTTTGTCTGAAGCTCTTCTCCATATCTTTTCAATTTTGCCTTTGTAGCTTCAAGATTTATAGGAACAAAAGTGTCAATCTGCTGAACTAACTTATCAAACTCTTCTTTAATTTCTTCAAACTTCAACTTCTTTAACTGAGAAAGCTTCCAAGTTCCTTGATTCTTAAGATAGTTTAACATATAGATTCTTAACTATGACTGAGTCATGGGTTTGTTTCTCTTTGCCTTAGCTCTTTCCTCTGCAAAGTGTTTCTTTCTTTGATTCACCATTTCTGCCATTCTTTTTGCAAAATCTTGTTCAGGCAAATCCTTTCCCAACACATCTTTTGTCAACTCTGCATTTGCTTCTAGCTTAGCTTTAATAGCATCCCAGTCTTCTTCAGTATAAAATTGAGCTTCAAATTGAACTTGAGTTTTTCTTTTCTTTTGTTGAAAGCTTCCTCTTCTGCCATTCTTTTAGCTATCATTTTATCTAAATGAATCTGCTTTGCAACTTCTTCATCCAATTGAGCTTGCAACTTTATAGCCTCTTCCAATCCAGCTTCCTCTTGTCTCATTTGTTCTTTAGTTTTGTGAGTAGCCTGGATATCCTCTTCAACCATTGGAGCCTTTCCTTCCCTTTGACCCCTTTTACTAGCAGTACCAGAATCAACTTTAGTACTACCAGTACTAACCTCTTCAATACCAGTATTAATCTCTTCTCTGCCAGTATTAATCTCTTCTTCAGCATCCAATCCAGTATCAATCTTTTTAGCCATAGACCTTGCTCTCCTCCTGTATCTTTTGCCCTTATCAGTCGACTTTGCTTTGCTAACACTTTGAGAAGCAACTTTTGACAAAGTTTTAGCTGCCTCCAAGATTGTAGGACTGATTTCTTCTTCTTCTTGAGCCTCCCCTGAAGCTTTTGTAGCAGTAACAAAATCTGTTGACTTCTCTTTCATGGATTCTCTAACCAAAGAAACTAGAGGATCATCCACATAGACTTCTTAGTAGAGCCAAATATAATGTCGTCCACATAGACTTGGACCAACATAATGTCACTCTTATTCTTCTTGATAAACAAGGTTTTGTCTATGGTACCTCTTCTAAAACCATTCTCCAACAGGAAAGAAGAGAGTGTCTCATACCAAGCTCTAGGAGCTTGATGTAGACCATAAAGAGCTTTAACCACCTTATAGACTTTGTTTGGATGAGCAGGATCAACAAAGCCTGGAGGTTGATGAACATACACCTCTTCTTCAATTGTGCCATAGAGAAAAGCACTTTTAACATCCATTTGATAGACAAGAAATCCCATATATGATGCAAAGGCTAAGAACAGCCTGATTGCCTCTATTCTAGCAATAGGTGCAAAAACCTCATCATAGTCTATTCCTTCTTCTTGTCTATGACCTTGAGCTACAAGCCTGGCTTTATTCTTCACAACAATGCTTCTCTCATCTCTCTTGTTTCTGAAAACCCACTTAGTGCCAATCGCCTTCTTTCCAAAAGGCAAATCCATAAGTATCCAAACCTGCTGTAACTTGAACTGGAGCAATTCCTCTTGCATTGCTTAAACCCAAATTTCATCCTTTAAGGCTTGTGATATAGTCTTGGGTTCTTCTTGAGAGATAAAACATGCAAACAAACAGTTCTGATGATCCGTGTGGTTTGTTCTGTTCTGTTTGTGAATGTAACTTACTAAGGCTTGTTGTGCTGAAGAAGCCTTTTGAATCTTCCCTCTTGTTTGAACTGCTGATGTAGGATCTCCTAGAATTTGTCCTTTTGGATGATCCTTATGAATTCTGAGTGTGGGAATAGGACTAACAACAATGGTGTTATCTAGGTTGTGGAAATCAGCCACTGCACCTACATCTTCATAATTATCATAAGCTCCATTGAATATTCCATCATTTGGGAGAGTATCAGAAGCATCTTCCAAGTCAGGCATATTTAGATCAATGGGTAAATCAGCATTAGGGAGAATATATGCATCAATAGGTATTTTTCCTCCAAGATAGACAAATGATGATTCACCAGCATTTGCACCTGTGGGAGTACTAGCAGCACTATCATATGGCGTGGTAGCAGTACTACCAGTACTAAGTATGTTAGTACTGGTAGCCTAAGCTGCCTTCTTTTAAGATGCAATATTCCTCTTTTCTTCTTAAAAAGCTTATCTTGTTGCATCATCCAGAGCTTTAGTAATCACTTCTTGAGCAATCATATTCTTAAGATCATCAGGTAAGACTTTTTCATCTTCTTGCATCTGATGTTGTCCTTCCTTATTAGTAACATCTTCTTAATCTTGTACATCATTGTCTTTAGGAGAACTTTTAGAAGGTTTTTCATGTGCAGCTAGAGCAACATCTTCTACTGGAATCCTTGTCCTATAAGGTTGTAGTGGAAGCAGTATGTATTCCTGAGTAGGTCCTTTATCTTTTCCTGATGAACCTGCAATATAAGAATCTTGTATACCTGCATCCATATTAACCTGATTTTCTATACTAACAGGAATATAATTCATTGAATTGGTGAGAAAATCAAGATCAAACATCCAATTAGGACCAGTTCCTGCCACATTAGGTTGATCTTCAAGAAAATTTGTATGCAAATTCTCTTCTACCCTTTTGGTCCTTTTGTGGTATACTCTAAAGGCTTTACTAGAGGTAGAGTATCCAAGCAAATAACCTTCATCAGATTTTCCATCAAGTTTGCCCAAGGAATATAAGGTGTTCAAAATAGTCAAGGGCACCAATAGGTCTATTAAAATAATACTAGGTGATTTACCTATTAATAGTTCATAAGGTGTCTTATTTTGAGGTTTGGTCACTAATACCCTATTCAGTACATAGCAAGCAGTACTAACTGCCTCTGCCCAAAATGGGATAGGTAAAAGTGAGTCGGCTAACATAGTTCTAGCTGCCTCAATTAGGATCCTGTTTTTCCTTTCTGCAACACCATTCTGCTGTGGAGTTCTAGCTACACTAAACTCCCTTTTGATTCCTTTCTTAGCACAGAATTCATTCATAGCATAATTCTTAAACTCTGTCCCATTATCACATCTAATGATTTTAACATTATGATTCAATTGTTTTTCTAAGCCTATAATAAGATTACAAAGGATTTCAGATGTTTCATCCTTGGTAGCTAAGAAAAATACCCAACTAAATCTGCTGAAATCATTAGTCACAACCAAGCAGTACCTTTTCTTGTTGATGCTTTCTACAGAGACAGGTCCAAATAAGTCTATATGAAGTAATTCTAGGGGCTTTCTGATGATTCTATCTAACTTTGGCCTTAAGGGGGCCTTTGGTTTTCTGTTTGGTTTATTGCTTACCTTCTTGTTGTAGGGCAACACAAGTGTGGTCATTTACAAAAACTTTTGAAGGTAACCCTCTTAATCTAGGTGACCTTTTAACAAGTTTATATTATATTTTTTCTAATTTACATGACTAATCTCCTGTGCCATAATTTTAGACTCATCTGCTGTTGCATTTGCATATAAACAAGTTTACCTTAAGAAGGGAACAATGTTCTTTAAATCTAAGTTGTACACATCATCCTTTCTAGGAGCTCTAAGTACAACTTGACTTTCATCAAGAAGCTTAACTTAAAAGTAGGGAGACACAGATAACGCATTCAGACTCAGTAAAAAGGACACTATTTTTTCGTGTCACACACTTGTGTTGAGACAGAGAAAAGATATAAACTCAAGTTCATCTACCAAAGTAAAACATCATCAAAGTCTAAATTTAAGCAGTTTTATTTTACTTTACCGTTATTTTACCTCATTTAGATCACTTTCAAAAGCACAAAGCTCCATTGAAATCTTTATAGTCTGAAAGATTATGCTTCTGTTACCAAGTCATTGGTAGAGATCATATCCACCACTGCTTTGATCCTGTAAACAAGATCTTCTGGATTGCCCGCACAAAATGGTATGAGAATTAGTACTCTTAGGGATACAAGCCAAGTACAGACATGGAAAACCCCTTTTGGGTCAACATACTCAACCTTCTTGAGCATGAATGATCCACTGTCTTTGGAACATGATCCAGGTATTTCCCTTAGGCCTCCAAACCCATCTTGATCTTTTAAGGTCAGTATTCAGCTTACCCTTACCAGTATTAACTACTTCTCTTTTCCCAGCAGTAGTCATGTTTTTAGCCCTAAAAGTTTTAACATCTTGTTTTAAGTCTTTGGGTCTAAAGGCTGGCTTTGTGTATTAAAGACTCATTGATAGGTGTGAAATGAGCCTCTTGGTTTTTACATTGTTCATTTTGGGTAAATTGGTCTAGAAGTTATTTAAATAGGTTCTAGCAGTATTAATACTTGGCTTAGCAGTACTAACATGCCTAGCAGTACTAATACTTGGCCTACCGGTACAAACAGGCCTAGCAGTGCTAACACTTGGCCTAACAGTACTAACAAATTCTGTTCTTGTTAGTACTCCTGATGGGACAAAAGTCTTACTTAAATGTGGGTATTTTGAAAAGTTTTGATGATTAACCCTTTTGGTATTATCCCATACTGGTTTGCCCTCCCTTTTACCAGTATTAACCACATTTTTTAGATTAGACTCTTGACTCTTTTTGTCATGGAAATTATAGTCTTTGATCAAGTGGTCAGTACTTTTACAAACAAAACAAGCTTTTACTTTCCTAAAACCAACTCCTTGTTTATGAGAACTATTAACATTTTATCATTCTCTTGTCTTATCAAACTTGGTTTGATTCTCAGGTCTAACTTTTTGCACTCCAGACACTTCCTCCTCATCATCTGAGGTCCAATCCTCAATGATAACACTATCTCTGTTAATCTTAGGATTAGACACAACTGACTCACTGACTGACTTAGGCTTTTCAGTATTTGCATCATTTGTTTTACCTGCAGTCTCACTTGTTTTATTATTAAGCTCAGTTGTTTGTGACTCAATGATTTTATTCCTTATGGCATATTCATCTAACCCAGCAAAAGATATATCAGCTCTTAGGGTTAAGAAGTTTCCTGTAACGGGAGGGGGAACAGCTTTATACCTATTCTTTAAAAATCTATCATTTTCTAATATATGCTCATCATCACTTGATCTACCATAAAAAATACTCAAACTGTTCTCACTATCAGTTTTATGATTGCTACTTAATTCATTTAATTGTTTGTGCTTTATAACCGAAACTAGTTTTATCTCAGCACTAATTTTGACTTTTTAGTATTTCCTCAAGATCTGGTTCGATTCTTCCATTTAGAAAAATCTTATCTTTTAATTCAATCTTTTCTTTAACAGCCTTCTCTAATTCCAGATTAAGTTGTTAATCTTTATTTCTCTAATTTAAGGCTCATGATTCTAATTCATATTTTCTCAACCCAAGGCATTTCATTCTTTTCATGTATATTATCATAGATTCTAGAGACTTAAGCTAACTCTAACCCTGAATTTCTAGTTTTGGCTCTGTTTTGTTTTTCTTTTCACTATCAAAGTTCTTTTGAGAGTTTATAAAAGATTCAAGAATTGTGTTAGAACAGTTTTGTCCTTTATTGTTGAGAACTGATGAGCTTGATGAGGGAGAATGGCCATTTATAGGTTGTTGATTATAGATTGCTTTCAAACAATGGAGTTCTCTTATTCAGAGTTTCACTCATGCTCTTGAATACCACTTGTTGGATCGATTTACTGAATAGATCTAAACTTCAGCTTGCAAAGGGTTTGCTCATTCTAGATAATTTTAAAGCAACAATATTGAAACTGAGTGACCACTATTGTTATGCGCAATCTATCAATAAATGCTAAGAGAATAATAATGAATACCAAAAAGAACTTTTATATTAAAACTTTGAATTGCCTAGGTTACAGATTACAAACTATGTTTAATATTCGAATCTCTATGATCTTGTGTAGAAACTATATCTACTGACTATGCTAGGGGTCCCGTTTATAGACTAAGGAACCTAATGAGCTTTAAAAGTGTATAAAGATAATTGCTATCCTTTTCCTAGATTATCTCATGCATATCTTTAACTCTAACTATTTTATGTGTAAGCAAACTTAAACCTATACATATAGCAGTATTAACTTTTTAACACTACCAGTATCACTATGATAAATCCTTCTCCCAGTACTAACTATTCTATAGCAGGAGAACTAACTATAATACTAACATAATTAAGTCTGTTATACTAAATTCCTAACACGGACCATGCAGGATGTAAAGATGATTGTAAGAGTACATCAGGAGGATTGCAATTTCTAGGTGGAAAGCTCGTGAGTTGGAGTTCAAAGAAACAAGATTATACTGCGATGTCAACTGCTGAATCTGGATATGTTTCCTTGTTTGCATGTTGTGCACAAGTTATTTGGATGCGTACTTCAATGCTTGACTATGGATATAAAGTACAATCTCGGATTCTGGATGTACTGTGACTCAAAGAGGCATTGCTATTTCATGCAATCCGGTCCAACATTCTAAGACTAAGCACATTGACATCGGGTATCATTTTATTAAAGAACATGTTGAGAAGGGTATTGTGGAAATTTTCTTATAATCGGGATTTGTAGAATACAAATTGCGGATCTTATTAACTAAGGCGCTTCAAAAGAAAAACGCTTGAGTGGTTTTGTTCATCGAAATTGGTATTAGATGTATGATTCCCAACTCAGTTGGGAAAGCTGACAAAGTTATCTTTTTGGAAAAGTCATACATTAAAAACATGGTGTGAATAATTTTTTTTTCAAAAACAAAAGAAAAAATTGAAAATTTTCAAAAAATTTCCAAAAAGATTTGACATATTTTTCATATTAAAAAAACCAACTACATAATTTAAAAAGATACATGCTTAGTTTCATTGATTCCAAGTTTTTTTTATGTATAAAAAGCTTTCAAATTTGAAAATACGGAATCCTGATTAAGGGGGAGTTCTTAAAATTTTCATTCACCTACATAATTTTTGGAATTAAAATATAAAAATTGATCTTACAAATAATAATTTGGAAAAATGTTTTTAGTTTCCAAGGGAATTTTTATTTACGTATCTTCATTTTGGACTGTACTCTACATGATTTATTTCAAGGGGAGTTTATGAAAAGATTCATTATCAATGGGGGGGGGGGGGGGGGTCTGTGAAAATTCAAAAACAATTTCAAGAAACATGGTCCCAGAATCGAAAAAATGAGTCAAGGGCTAAGTGCTAATTTTCAAAAAATATTTTGGAGGTTATTAAAAAGGGATGGTCATTTTCGAGTCTCATTTTTTTATACCGAATCCATTTACGAGTTTGTGAAAGAAATTCATTCCAATCTTTTTGAGTTCCATTACAACGATTTAGATTATTTTTTTTTCTTAAACGTTAGTGGAATTAAGCATTATCATATTATATTTGATTGGTTTTGCTACTATCGAGTTTTAAACTCTGTAATATTGATGTTTACCGAGTTTGTGATTTTTTTTATAATAATTGTAATCAAGGACGATAATAAGCAATGGGTATATGTAAATAAGTGATAAATAGCTTAGGGATCATTAATTAGTAACTGAAATTGAAACTCGGAAATGTATGGTGTTTATCGAGTTTGACAAAATATCCAGTTTGATTGTTTGGAGTATGAAAAATGGAAAAATAAACATAAAAATCGAGTTTAGTTTTTCATAAAGTAAAAGGAATAAGTGTTTATCTTGTTTGAGAAACTCAGAAGCGACACGCAATCAAACTCGGAAGAGTCAAAGGAACAACTCGGTAATGGTCAAAAGTTAAAATTCAGTGAAAATTTAATTTGTGTATATGTGAAGTTGTGTTCAGAAAGAAATAACTTTGATGATTAATGTTTATGATGTTTAATGTTTAAATGACTGTGGTACAAAAAGATCAGTTT
This sequence comes from Tanacetum coccineum, assembly GCA_026074375.1. NCBI lineage: Eukaryota > Viridiplantae > Streptophyta > Magnoliopsida > Asterales > Asteraceae > Tanacetum > Tanacetum coccineum. The sequence goes on from BQNB010075604.1 coordinate 13,572, forward strand.
CTCATGTGTGGTGAAAACGTTAAATAATTTTGGCAAAGAAATCAAGTTTTTATGAATTCTAAGCTTTGAGTCAGAAATATCTATTCGTAATTGTTTAAGTGGACTAAGTCATGTCCTGTTTAGGCCGTTTTCTGCAATGAACAGAATGAGGAGTGAGTAACATAGTATCCATTCAATTATTGAATTAGATGTGTTTGTCTTCATTGTTTAGGATTCATGACAAAAAGTGAAAGCAAAAGTATTTTTTTTATAACTTGAAGTTGTTAATCCAAATCTCAATTGTTTAAGTGGACTAAGTCATGTCCGGCTTTGGCCGTTTTCTACAATGAACAGAATGAGGAGTGAGTGACTTAGTGTTCATTCAGTTGTGGGTTTGTGATTACATGCCTCTATGTTATCCTTATAAAGAAATTTTTTGTCAAAAGTTTTTGGAAAAAGTTCTCAAAATCTGTTATTGTGTCAAAATGATACTCTTTCACAAAACAATTTTAAGAAGTTGAATGATTTCTCTTTATTTTTTCATAAAAGAGTCTTGATTTAAATCAAAAGAGAAATTTTCATCATTCTTGAAAGAGTATCATGTCAAAAAGAATTTCTGGTAAGGATATTCTAAAAACAGAAAGAGAGAGCTAAATCCATACGCAAAAAAGCAAATCAAAAGTGTGTTCAAAAAAGAATTGCCAGAATACACAAAAATTGGTAAATCAAAATAATAAAGCGTATGGCATGTGCTAGAAAAAGCAAGAACGAGCACATGGGAAATAATCTGATCAAAAATATGTTCAAAAAGAATTGCCAGAACATATAAAACAGACATAGTGGAAAAAGACAAAAATGTCAAATAAATTGTTTGTTATCTAACATCTCAATTGTATTCATTCGGTAATCATCATGGCACAACAACAACATGCAGTGAATGTTCTCCATGATGAATGTGCCTTCCGAACATAGAGATATGATCTTATGGTGCTATCAAGAAAGTTGATTCTTTCGAGCATGTGCAATGTCCGCAGAATGCAAAATTTGAGAAATATCATCCAGTATCATCCTTACGATTCAGCCATTTGTAGCTTTTTATATGTCCATGGATTTATATCGGCACAGTTTCTGCCATATTTGAAGGGGAAGACGGATCAAAGTATCGGCTCAAGTTTAATTTCAAGTAATACTTTCATTTTTGCAAGTATGAATTTAGCTAGTCAATTACTTCCTTGAAATCATAGGATAACTTCCATATAAGGGAACATAAGAACACAAGTCATTAAGACTTAAAGACTTTCACAAGTCTTGACCAAAGACTCCTTAAAATCCTCCTAATGTTTCTTTGACTAGTCTTAAGACTACATAAGGCTTGCACTAGTAAGTAAACTCATACACTTCTCATTTGCAAAGAAAAAACTTCACCATATACTCCCTTTGTCTCTCTTATTAGCCACGGCTCAAACCAAGCCACACACACAATCCATACAAATTTTTATACAACTTATACAAGCATACACACAACATATCTAAGATCTACTAAGATGGTTTGAAGGTTTGGTTAAACCTTTACAAGTGTTAAACAAGAAAAATCGAAGATTAGGGTTTAGGGTTTCAAGATCTTGAAAGCTTTGGTTTATAATCTAAACAAGGGTTTGGATTGTATTGGTTATCATATTACATCACCATAAGGTTATTTAAAACCCTTTATGTCTTTACATTTATCATTTTATGCATGTATGAGTTCTATATAATTAAATCACCATTAGGATATGTTTAACTTGTAAAAATGGATTTTTCTTGTAAACATGATTTTATGAACTTATACACATGTTATATGAATGTTATTATGATGTTATAAAAGGAATATAAGTCTTGTACACTCATGGGTTAAGCATAAAAAGTTGGTATAAGTTTATGGTTAAAAGTGTACTTAAGAAAGCTTATGATTTCATGTGATAAGTGGACTTGATGATCTTGGAAAAAATATAGACAAATGGACTATATAATATATGATACTTATAATATAAAAGGTTATAAAGGACTTGTGGTAAATTATGTGGTTAAAAAGTATATAAATAAACTCAAAAAGGTAAAAAGGGGCTGTTTTAGTCCGAAATTTTTAGCATGGATTTTATATTTTTATAAGATCGTACGTCTCATGACGATTCTAAAATGATAAGAAACTCGAAAAACCGATTTATAACGAAAAAGATACGACGATTTCAAGTTTACGTTAAATATATACTTTTATAAAACTATTTTTATAAAAGTTACTATTCACCACATAAACTTATACTTTTAAAACATCAATAAATCGATAAAACTTTTAAATACGAAGACATGCTCAAAAGAATCGCTAAAAACGGAGTTAAAACGAATAAGTTACGACATTTACGAGATTTACGATAACTAAATCTATAAAAATAAATATATAACTGTTATGAACAGTAAAATCACTATTCATCAGAAAACTCAGATTTTGAAAATGTTATATTTTGATAACTCGTCTTAATACGAAGGCGTGGACGTAAGAAACGAAAGAAACGGACTTAAAACGAGAAAGTTACGCCAGTTTTACTAAAGTATACTTATAAACGTTTTTACTTTATAAATATGATTTCACTAAAACGATTAGATGGTGATGTAGCTATATAGAATTATATGTGGTATTAGTTAATCAAAGTACTATATTACTAGGGAGTTTCATAATGAGGCCTCTTCGGGGTGGCGTATCGACGAGTTGTTGGATTTACGATTTAAAGTGTCCTAGCTCCTCATACGTCACTACATGACCTCTTAATTTTGATAGCCCGAACGATAGTATGATGAGCTATACGACCTATAAATAATCAAAGTGTTTAGTACTTATACGACCTATATTGGATTAGGTTGCATTCGATCGTAAGCGTGACGCATTTTCTATTGTGAATACTTGTTGATTACCATTCACTCGAGGTGAGTTCATAGCCCCATTTCTATCTACTTGTTTTATAAACTCTACGAGGTGAAATTACATGCTTGTTTTACTACGGACACAAGTGTTCTAAACTGTATGCTATCCAGATTATTGCCTAAGTTACCACAGTGCCATCTAAGTCCCTAATATCATGAACCGTCAATTGCTATTATAGTGAGCGCTAGTGTTGTGGATAGATCTATCGGGACTAACAATCCCCACCGGAATTTATGGTCACAAGTTGATCATGGTGCATTTAACATTTAGAGAACTGTAGGCTGTTTTGGCAGACACCCTACCTATTTGAGGCAGACAGACAAGGCTTCGGGGTCATGAGCTTAGTACAATAATACATGTTTTTGGACTACCGAATGTGTTTCATAGTATACCATTACTTAAATCTTGTGATCCACACTTTTACAGACAAACCTATGAATTCACTCAACCTTTGTGTTGACTTTTAGCATGTTTAATTTCAGGTCCTAAGGTATAAGCTTGGATGGGAGCCGTGATGGATATCAATGAAGATGGATTCTGTGTTTATTTAAATTCAATGCAACTTTTACCTATAAAAACACGTATAATAATACACAACAGGACGAAATTCACGCTGAGAGTCAATGTAACCGGAAGCGTATAGAGTGTTCCGGGTCGTTATGTCCCAACGAGGACTAAAAATGGAAAATCGAAGAGACGATTGATGATTGGTGTTTGTTTGAATATGACAAGGTAAGAATATGATTGGCTCTTAGAAAAATAGCTAGAATCAAGAATAACCGCTGAAATGGTAAACACACTTAAAACTTTTAATAAGACACAATTAGCTCAAAATAAGCTTAAGGCAAATTAAATAGTAAAACTATCTCTAAATAAGCAAATACAAAAAGATAATTAAGCTAAATTATAACTAGATAAACACTAACAGTACTAACAACAGTACTAACGGTATTAACTACCAGTACTAACTTGGAGTTAGTACTGCTAGCTTTAGGTTAGTACTGCTAGCTTTAGGTTAGTACTGTTAGCTTAAGGTTAGTACTGCTAGCCTTAACAAAACACAATTAAACAAGAAATAAGCAAATAAGATAAAACAGATAATCACCTAACCTTAATAAGCACTTAATAATAGGTAAACACTAGAATAAATAAAATGACAATAAGCTAAAAAGCTTCAAATGATACATTTATTTGAAAATACTTTGAAAAGAAAAATAAGCTTACTCCTAAAAACAGTAAAGGAAAATGGTTTAATTTACTCTAAAAAGCTAATTAAATCTTAAATAAGCAAATTTAAGTGATAAGCTAAAATTAACTCAACTTGGTACTAACAACTTTAACTAACTAGTATAACTTGAAGTTAGTACTGGTAGGTTTGTTAGTACTGTAGTTTTAAAATCCCAAAAATGAACTCAGCTGAGTACTAGTAAAGAGTTAGTTATGTTAGTTCATAAATACCCCTTAACAGTTTGCACAAATATTTTTCTATTATTATTAAGTGTTTTGGTCTTAAGTATTAAAACTGATTGTTAAATAAAAAAATAGAATACTTATTATACAGGTTTTAGTCAAGGCAATAAGCACAAATAAGCAGTTCATACTAGTAAATATGAAACAAGAAAAAGAGAGAACTATACAACACCCTTAGCTCACAACGGGTCAAACAATGATTCTACAGCTCTAGCTGCATAAAACATAGGATAGTGAGAGTCATATGCCCTTCCTAGACTGGCTTAGCATCCATAACATAAGTGTGGTATATTTGAGAGTGATATTTGTGATTTTCTCTTAACTACTTAACTTTTTATTTTTACTTAATGAAAACAGCTTATAAGTAAGCTGTGGTGAGAGCTTTTTGAAACACAGAACAATATGATTAAGAAACTTAACACTGGTATTGTAAATTGACTTAAAAACTTCAAACTTGCATTAAAAACTTTGAAAGAGTTACAAGATAGAAAGTAAAAGCTGTAAATGACTGAAAATAAGCTAAGTTTAAAAACTGAAATTAATTAAAAACTAAAAACTAGATGCCTCAAAGGCTTACAAAAAGCTCTATTTAGCGAAGTCTTGGACATTAGTTGTGTACTCTTGTAGAGATAAAAACGAAGTGTGCTTGTTGTGTGAGGGGATTCTAAAGCAAATCCCAGCCTTCAATTTCATTTGTGCTTCTTTGGAGTCAATCTCAGCCATTGAAGATACTTGGGAAAGGTGAGGGATTGCCAACATGGCTTTTATACAACTGGGATGGGTTAGTAGGGTGGATGAAATGATTTTGGCTAGGGTGTCGAGTGGTTTTTGCGGGAGAAGGTTGCGGTTATGGGAGGACATAAGTTGTACTGGGTTTGTTGGCGGGCAAATGATGCTTTTGGGGGAGTAAGTAGCAGTTTGGGTCCCCTAAAGTCATTTTATAACTTAATGTAATCTCTGCCGGTTGGCAGTTTTGTCCTATCTTGTTATTTTATTTTAGTAATAAAACTTGAGGTTGGCAGTTTTAGTCCCTAAAGTTGTATTTTCTTTATTCGATGACTTTTGACCTTTGCCCTTTCCACCCTATAGTTGTGCTCTGGATTTGTTTGTTTTTGGCTTTTCTTTTTGTTTTTCTTGAATATCGTTTCCTGCACAATACCAAATGCAAAACATACAAATCAATGTATTTTTGGTACGTTTTTAGAATTAAGTCCGTTTTAATGGAAATTGGTATGTGTAATTAAGCACATACCAAATCCCCTATACTAAGGTATTGCCGTGTCCTCACGCAATGTTATGAAGTAAACATTTCAAGAAAACTAAGAATCTTGAACCCCCTCGACTAATTACCTCGAAAAGTAGCTAAGTGTTCGTCAAGGGGAACAAAAGAATCAATAGCTTCGATAAGTCCCGTTTTCACCATTTTTGATATGTACACTAACTATCCCTAATATTTTTGGATTTTTCTTTTTCTTTTCTTGATGGTTGTTTATGAACTTCTTTTATTTTATAAACACTGGGATCATAGAATGAGAAGCGCCCGTAGAATAATCTACGGAAGTCCTGACGGATAAATTCATCGTCCCCGACTTTCATAGATCAACCAAGCAAATTTAAAACAGATATTTGTCAATATAAGTTAAAGGTTAAGCACTATACTTATGACTTGTGAACTTTAGGCTCCCAAAGATGGATATTTTGATTTAATATGTGTGCACTCAATTTCAACGTCAACCATGGTCAATTATTTTTCATAGTCGTTATCAAGATGAATCAAGTTCAAAGCAACAACTTATTAGGACCTTGTAACTTGATTTTAAAGAACGAAAATTTTACTGTAGAACTTTTTGCAACATCTTTATTAACATAATCATAAGTTCTTAAAGCTAGGAATGCGTTGCTTAGTTTGAACACCTACCTAGGCCTCACTCCCTGGTAGGATATCACAACCAACGACCGGTGCTCTTAGTTTGAAAACCCACCCCGTTGCTAGCGTAGTGGGAAATCACATCAACACCTTCTTCCTAATATGGCTAAGGATATGTGTTTTCTTAGTTTGAACCTAACCTAGACCTCGCTTCTGGTGAGATATCACAACACACCATCTCGTAGAAAGTAAAGATGTCTTAGTTGAACCCTCCACTGTGGTAGCGGAGTGGATATCACGATACATCTTTTTACTTGCCTCAATATCAACAATGTATGCTTTTATGGAGCATAATTTTATAATTCATGCATTTTTGCATTCATATTTCATTCATGCTTCTTTGGCATTTTTAACTTTCAAAATCTATTAAGAACAGAAAAAAACTCGCTTTAAAGTATTCAAGTTACAAAGTTGGAAGCTTTTTCTAAAAAATTCGATTGACTTAGCAGAATTGAAATGAGCACGTTGATTGGCGGATATAAAGCTAATGGGAGAAAAGCCACAAGTTACTTATGTAAGTTTTAAAGAATCTTGCTCAGAACATAAACCTTATATTTAACTCTATACACTTCTTGTCTTCTCCTCGTGAAGCTTGCCTTAATTAAGGAGCTAGATAGGTAATCAACACAGCACGATCGATTCATCTGGTCAAAATTATTTCACTTCTACCCATTTGCAATGTCGAAACTCGTACATAACACAACTTTTTTTATTTTTGAAAAATTTTAATTTTTTTTATTTTTTTTGGTTATTTTTTAAAAAATTGGGTGGTAAAAACGGTTGGATGACGTGATAACAACGGTGCAGGCAAAATCAAATCGAAGATCCCACCCATACTAGAACTAAACATCGTCCTCGATGTTTTGAAAGGGGACCTAAAGTAAATCTTACTAAGGCAGTTTATTTAAGTGTTGCCAAAAGATAAACGTTAGTCGATTAGATTTGGATACTAGGATTCCCAAAATGAGCTAAGGATGTGAAACTCTTGATTTAAAATTACAAGCATGAGAGTTCTTCACAATCCGGGCATTCCTGACAAAACACAAAACACGAAAACCGGGGTGGTAATGGAAGAGGCGGAGCTACACACAACAAGAAACACTTATTTTTTTCTACATAATTATACGATAGCTAGGGTGCCTCCACGAAGCGCTTGTTTCAAGGTGTTATGCTTGATCAGATTCACCTAAATTTATAGGACTTCATTGGGGAAGGTTTGGAGATCTGGGACTACCAATTGTGGTACGTCCCCTCCAAAGTATTGCTTTAAACGATGAACTTTCACTTTGAAATTTGGCCGAGTTTTGAGATAACTCGATTTGGCGCCGTTTGGGAAACAACATTTGGGTTACAGTGAATGGTCCACTCCAACGGGTCTTAAGCTTGCCCGAGAAAATCTTCAATCTAGAGTTAAAGAGGAGGACTCGATCACCGACGTTGAAAACGCGATTTTTGATCTTGGAGTCATGGATTCTCTTTGTTTTCTCTTTATAGATCAAAGAGTTCTCATAAGCATGATCACGAAGTTCATTAAGTTCATTGAGTTGAACTTTTCTGTGATCACCCGCGGTTTTGATATCAAAGTTTGTATGCTTAAGGGCCCAGTAAGCTTTGTGCTCGAGCTCAATCGGAAGATGACATGCCTTCCCGTACACTAACTTGTATGGAGTACACCCGATGGGTGTTTTGTAAGCTGTGCGGAAAGCCCAAAGTGCGTCATCTAATTTATCCGACCAAGAGGCACGATTTTCGCCCACGGTCCTTTCAAGAATTCGTTTCAAACCACGATTGGATACCTCAACTTGTCCACTTGTTTGTGGATGATACGCGGTGGAGAGACGATGAGTGACTCCGTATTTAAGCATGACCTTTGCAAATTGGTCATTGTAAAAATGGGTTCCGCGATCACTTATGATTGCACGAGGGGCACAAATCTGGCGAAGTAGAGATTAGAATATTTGAACAAACTCGGGTGCGTCATTGGTGGGCGAGCGCTTTTGCTGCAACCCATTTGATAAATCAATCAAAGGGCCACGAGTTTATTTGTTCCCTTGAAGAAGGAAATGGCCCCCATAAAAATCAATGCCCCCAGACGTCAAAGATTTCACAAACATGGATGGATTTTGTGGCATCTTATCCCGTTGTGAAATTTTTCCTTGACGCTGCTAATGAGTTGCAGTTTTTAACCAATACTCATGAGGCTCATCTTTGTAATTGTGGGCCAAAAGAATCCGGAATCGAAGACTTTTCTTGCTGTGTAGTTAGCACCGTGATGTCCACCGGTGGGACCATCATGGCAAGCCATGAGGATGTCATGGGCTTCTTTGCCAAAAACACAACGTCGAATAACTTGATCCGCACAGATTTTAAACAGAAAGGGATCTTCCCAGAAATAATGCTTCACGTCTTTGAAGAATTTTCTTTTCTGCTGGGTTGACATCCCTTTGATCACGAAATTTCCCGCATGGTAGTTTGCGATGTCAGCAACCATAGGGTCTAGCATCAAGAACAACAATTGAACTAAGATGTTTCAAGAGGTAACTTTTCATTTATTTCCTTTGGGATCGAGGCTTATTCTTGGAGGATTCTTAATCGTGAGGATGATCAGCCGCTAGGTTCTAAGCTCCTTTTGTGTAACTACATAAAGTCAAACTCTTGAAGGAGCTGAACCCATCGGAGCAATCTCGCACCTGAGAATCTTTATATAGCAAAGCGACTACATTAGGCGGAAATGAAACGTATACACAGTGCATTTTGTTCATGACAAGGTAGTCGGAATTTTTCGAATGGTACAACCTACAGCTAACAATTCTTTTTCTGTCGTGGTGTACGTGATTCGCCTCATTCATTGTTTTACTCTGCATAATGTATAGGCCTGAAATGTTTATCAAGACGTTTGCCCAAGATGCACCTAAGGCGAAATCGCTTGCATCGCACATAAGTTCAAATGGTTTCTTCCAGTCTGGGAGGGCAATCTGAGTTGGAGCCTCGGTTAGATTCTTTTTGAGTGTGTTAAATGCTTTCAATACACTATTTGGAGAAATAAAACGGATGTCTCTTTTTTCAAGCAAATGGGTCATGGGACGGGCTATTTTAAAAATTCTGGATGATATCTTATATTAAACCCGGCATGCCCAAGAAAAACTACGGATACTTTTACAGTAGTCGTTGTGAGGGAGCTTGGCCAATAACTGTTCAATTTTAGCTCTATAGACCTCTATTTCCCAGACTTGGGAGATTTTATGTCAAAGAACAATGCCTTCTTTTAACATGATAATGGCTTTTCTCCCAGTTTAGAGCTAAATTGGTGTTCTTCACACGCTTAAGCATCTTTTTTCCAAATGGGTTTGGCATGTAGAAGAAAGAACTTCCAAAAACCGAAAACGTATATACATAAATACTTCCATCATCATTTTTCGGATCATGTTTATCGTGGGAAGATTGCCATCATACATCTCTGGAATGTGCCTGGTGCATGTGCAGAGGCCAAAGGGCATGCGTCTAGTAGGCAAAGGTTCCGTATGGGCAAGTAAATGTTATCTTTTCCTGATCATTTGAGTCGATGGGTATTTGAAAATATCTTGAGAAACCATCGAGAAAACAATAGTATTGGTTTCCCGCAAGCCTCTCGAGCATTTAATCCATGAATGGTAGTGGAAAGTAGTCTTTTCGGGTGGCTTCATTCAACTTTCGGTAGTCAACAGCATACCCGCCATCCCGTAACTAAATCGAGTTGGGGAACAACTCATTTTCCTCATTTTTCCTACTACGGTAAAACCTCCTTTCTCTTGGTACTCAGTTTTTGTTACAGGGCTACCCAGGGACTATCCGAGATAGGGTAAATTAATCCAGCATTCAAGAAGTTTTTTCAACTACTTTTTTTATGACATCGTTGGATTTTGGGTATACCGTCTTGATGTTGGACCGCTGGTGGGTAGTCCTCTTCCCATAGAATTTTGTGAGTACAAAATTCTGTGTTAATTCCCTTGATATCGGAGAGTTTCAAAGAGATGCTCGTTGTGGGAATGCAATACCTTTAGGAGAGCGGCTTTACCAGAAACTTAAATCTTTAGACATTGATGACTGGTAACTTGTTGTTCACCCTCCAAAAGTTGCATATTGAGTGTGTGGGAGGTAAGTCCTTGAGCTGACTCGGGAAGTTTATATATTGATTGTTTAATACGGTTTTGGCTTCAACAAATCCTTAGTTCTTTTATATCTAAGGAACATAATTTGCATGGTTGGGAGTGGTGATACGGGATCCTCTATTTAGGTAGCATTCAAGAAGAAAGAATGTCCTCTTCGGGTATCTAATTCTGGCATCATCAATCCTGACTTATCGAAGTATCAGAAAGTTCAGCTTCGATTTCTTCAAGAAATGAAAATTCACTACCCTCGAATGGATGTGAGGGTGGGAGAAGTGGTATTCAACAATAGTTCAAGTAAAGGGTGGAATTTCCAATTTGTTAAGTACTTCTCAGAATCCTAAAATCTCTTGAGAGTATTCCTCACAATGATTATCAATAATGTCGACCTTGTTGACTGATTTATGCGCATTGTAGGAGAAATTTTTCGTATTCACACTTTGAAAGTCTACGGATGGTCATCATGTCCTTAGGTCATCTCTTCACCGTTGCTAATCAATCAAGGCTCTTGCACGTTTTTTAAAAAATGGTCTTCCTAAAATCAACGGACTTCAGTGTCGGCCATCATAGTCAACTACCACAAAATGGTGGAAAGTAAAAGGTTCCAACCTTCACAAAAAATCTTCGGGCTATTGCCGGTGGGAGTGGTGATTGATCGTCGGCTATCTCGAGTATCATCCTAGTTTTGGTTCAGTCTATGGAGATTAACTTTTCAAATACGTGGAGAGTGGCATTTGCATTGATGCTTTGCACTGAGATCGTCAAGGGGCCAAGCATTCCATCAAACTTGGAAAAATCCCACGTATAAGAAATTGACCGGGTCTACTTAATTTTTTTGGGAAATGTATTTAGGATGACTGCCGAGCAATTCTTAATTAACCCCGGTGTTTTGGGTTATTTTCCAAGATTTGTCTTTGTTGTTCAAAAAGCTTTCCTGAACATCGTGCAAACTTAGGCCTGGTGCAGGAGAGAATCCGCGAAGCTCAGCTCGAAGTGGAGATTCCGAAAATTTCCATGAATTTCAAGCTAAAAGGTCGTCCTTTTCGCGGACTATTTCTACCTTGTTTACCATAGAGGGATATGGTAAGTCGTTTTGATCTAGGCATGACAACTGGTTCATCGATTTTGGGGACTATAGGAGGGTTGGAAGTCTTTGGTGATTCAGTTAGAAGCACCTCGTCCTTTGTTACGTCGTTTCAACTTCACCACCGGAGTGATGGAATTTGAGGTCATCTATGAAAACGCTTCTGGTGGGGATTGCATTTCCAATTCACCATTCGGGTTAGCAATGGTGTTGCTAGGAAGAGAACCGAAATTGATAGTAGAAAGCTTGGTTAGATTTTACTATTTTGGTGAGCAAGTCAGTTTAATGTTGGACACATTTGGTTTTGCATGTTTTGCTATTAACCGCATCTTAGCCTTGAACATAGCTCTCAAAATATCTAGTTTTTGACACACCGAAGCTTGATGAGCTGGGAGCTTGGTTAAGCTGGGTGTTGATTAATCCGGGGTTGATACATTGGGGCTTGTTGGTGAACCTGGGGTCGTTGGATTTTGACCCTGGTTATAGCCATTCCCTACGGGGTTTTGGTTCTTGCATCATCGATTTGTTGTTGGCTTGGTTGTTGTGTTGTCATGGGTGGAAACCGGCTGGTACTGATTTTGGTTTGCATCGGTGTGCGGACGGGTAACCGGACTTTCCTTGGTTGATGAAATCGGCTGCGGCTGCTTGCGCGAGTTATTCTTGCATGTTATCTCGGTAATTGTTCGCTATCAGCGTAGTACGGGACAATTATGATTATGAGTGGGCACCACCGCAGGTAACACAAAACTTTGCTCAATCGCTTTTACGGGGAGCGGGAGCTTGCGTACTAGACCCCCCCCCCCCCCCCCACGATGCCTGCTTGTCGAGAAGTAGAGCTCTAACCATATCTTTCAATTCAGCAACATCGGGAGATACTCCGGAGGTGGAAGCGGCTTCGTACTTACTTTAGCAACAATGGCTTTGCTTCGGGAGTGACGAACTTTGGACTTGCTCTCGATGATGCTTGAGCAATCAGCGGGCCTTTTGTCCAAAAAGTTACCACCTGCCGCAGAGTTCAAAGAGTCTTGATCATTAACATTTAAGCATTGTAAATGAATCTATGTTGGTGTGAAGGCTCGAGAATCCTATGATGTGGGATGCTCGGGAGTAGATTTTTGAATCGATCCCAAGCCTAACTAATAGACTCATCAAATCTTTGTTTGAATTTAGTAATTTCGTTCTTATTTTTTCATTTGTTGTCTGAAAGATTTGTCGTTTTAGAAGGTGGGAAAATACTGATTGATAAATTTTGCAACGAGGTCAGCCCATGTTTTGAATTTGATCGAGGGGGTTCTTTCTCAAGCCATATCCGGGCTGCCCCGCGAGAGAGAAAGGAAAAAGCATCAACTGAATTGTTGTGGTGGGGACTTTTGGATATACTCAAAGTGAGGTGGATTTTTTTGAAAGGTAACGGATTGTGGGCATGTGGGTCTCTTTGTCATTTCCGATGAATGCTTGTTCTGGAACAAGAGTTTAGTAACCCATGCTTGAATCTCAAAAATTTGCTGCACTCGATTTCAGGAACAACAATTGCGTCCTCGTATCCCTCTATGGGAGCCTGGAGCAATTCTGCCATAGTTCGATTATCAGCCATCGTATCTTTGGGAGGTTCAACAAGATTCGGAGGAACTTGTTGTTGTCGACGTTTACGAGCTTGAGAACGAGTGCGCATGCACAAAATAGAAATATAAAAAGAAAATTTACACTAATTTTTTTTTTCAATGATTTATTCACAATGTATTTTACCGAACAATGAGATAAGGACAATCTTTAACCCAAAATATTACTTACTTACGGTAGCTCTCAAAAAGAGATAAAGACAAGGTGTGTGGAGGTGGGAGTACGAATAGCGCGAAGCTTATTTCTCCTTTCGGGTCGTAGTTCCTAGGAACAACCCTCCTTATACCCACTTTATAGCTTGTCTAACTTTTCAAGGTGAGCCGTATGTCGTAAGAGACACAAATGGCAAGTTTTTAAATCTTTTGTTCGATTTGGGAACCAAATAAGTTCACCGGAAGCTATTATGATAATCCTCTATGGTAGAAATATTATAATTTGGCCATCTTTTTTTACCAATTTATGAAATTTTATTTCTTTTTTTATGGAAAAATGTTTTTATATTTTTGTTTTTCTTTTGCTTTTATATGAATAATTATATAATTAAAAGAAAATAAAAAATATTTTTTGTACTTTTTATGTTTTCATAAAGAAATATTCACAGATGTAAACACCAAATTGCAAATGTATTCGTATTATCTTTTTCAACCCCCCCCAGGCAACGGCGCCAAAATTTGACTCGAGCGAAACTCACCTTCTCAATATTGTAAGACAAATACGAAAACGTATACATACACAATAAGGGACGGAAATTCACGCTGAGAGCACATGTAACCGGAAGCAGTATAAGAGTGTTCCGGGTGTCTATGTCCAACGAGGCTTAAAAATGGAAAATCGGAGACGATGATGATTGGTGTTTTGTTTGAAATATGACAAGGATAAGAATATGATTTTGGCACTAAGAAATAAGCTGGAATCAAGATTAAAAGTAGGAAGAAATGGTATTCTAAACACACTTAAAACTTTTACACAAAGAAAATAAGCTGGAACAAGAATAAAAGCTAGAAATGGTAAAAACACTTAAAACTTTTACACTAAGGCACAAATAAGCTCAAATAAACTTAAGACAAATTAAATAAGCTAAACTAACTCTAAATAAGCAAATACAAAAAGCAATTAAGCTAAATTAAACAAGATAAACACAACAGTACTAACAACAGTACTAACAGTATTAACTACCAGTACTAACTTGGAGTTAGTACTGCTAGCTTTAGGTTAGTACTGCTAGCTTAAGGTTAGTACTGTTAGCTTAAGGTTAGTACTGCTAGCCTTAACAAAACACAATTAAACAAGAAATAAGCAAATAAGCTAAAACAGATATTCACCTAACCTTAATAAGCACTTAATAATAGGAATAAACAACTAGAATAAACTAAAATGACAAATAAGCTAAAAAGCTACAAACTGATACATTATTGAAAATACTTTGAAAAGAAAAATAAGCTTAAATAAGCTTACTCCTAAAAACAGTAAAGGAAAATGGTGTAATCTACTCTAAAAAGCTAATTAAATCTTAAATAAGCAGAAATTATAAGCTGATAAGCTAAAATTAACCACCAGTACTAACAGCTTTAACTAACAGTACTAACTTGGAGTTAGTACTGGTAGCTTTAGTTAGTACTGTTAGTTTTAAAATCCCAAAAATGAACTAGCAGTACTAACTAAAGAGTTAGTACTGTTAGTTCAAAATACCCCTTAAAGTTTTCACAAATCATTTTTCTTTTATTATTAAGCTGATTTGGTCCTTAATTATTAAAAACAGATTGTTAAATAACAAAATAGAATACTTATAAACAGGTTTTAGTCAAGAATAAGCACTAATAAGCAGTTCTACAGTAAATAAGAAAACAAGAAAAAGAGAAACTTACAACACCCTTGCTCAAAACAGGGCTAAACCAAGTATCTACAAGCTCTAGCTTGCATAAAACAAGCTAGTGAGAGTCCATAAGCCCATCCAGAACTGGCTTATCATCCATAACATAAGCTGTGGTATATTTGAGAGTGATATTTGTGATTTTCTCTTAACTACTTAACTTTTTATTCTTACTTAATGAAAACAGCTTATAAGTAAGCTGTGGTGAGAGCTTTTTGAACACAGAACAATATGATTAAGAAACTTAACACTGGAATTGTAAATTGACTTAAAAACTTAAATTTGCATTAAAACTTGAAAGTGTTACAAAGCTGAAAGTAAAAGCTGTAAATGACTTGGAAATTTAAGCTAAGATTAAATAGTAACTAGTTACTAAGAAAACTCAAAACTAGATGCCTCAAAGGCTTACAAAAAGCTCTATTTATAGCCGAAGTCTTGGACTTGCAGCTTGTGCTTCTTTGTAGAGATAGAAACAAGTGTGCTTGTTGTGTGAGACAAGTCTAAAGCAAATTCCAGCCTTTAATTTCTTTTGTGCTTCTTTGGAATCAATCTCAGCCATCGAAATGCTTTGGGAATGGTGAGGGATTGCCAACATGGACTTTATACAGCTGGGGGGAAGTAGTAGGGTGGGTGAAATGATTTTGGTAGGGTGTCGAGTGGTTTTGCAGGGGAGAAGTATGGGGCGGTATACAAGTTGTAACTGGGTTTGTGTTAGGCGGGAAAGATGGCTTTAGGGTAAGTTGGCAGTTTGGTCCCCTCAAGTTGTATAACTTAAATGTAATCTCTACCCGGTTTGCAACTTTGATCCCTCCTTTCTTATAACTTTGTAATACAACTTTAGACTTGGCAGTTTTAGCCCCTCAAGTTGTATTTTCTTCATTTTGATGACTTTTGACTTTGAATTTACTTGGTCCTTTCCTTCCCGTGCTTGGATTTGCTTGTTTTTGGCTTTCCTTTTTGTCCTTTTCTTGGTTATCCGTTCCTGCACAATACAAATGCAAACATACAAATACAATGTATTTTTGGTACGTTTTTAGTCTTTTAAGTCCGTTTTTAATGGAAAGTGGTATGTGTAATTAAGCACATACCAAGCATACCCAATGCATGTTTCGGCTGCATTAGCAGGTATACCACCTGCACTATGAGTTTTTAACCCTTTGTTACTTCCGTTTATAAGGATAGATTTTAAAGTTCTTCGTTCCACATCAACAAGACCATCGTCTACCCCATCAGTTACCCTTTTCTCGCCTTGAACCATCTCGGAATCAGATCCATCATTTCCATCATTCGGTGTATCAAATTGAACGCATCTTACTGCCTTCCTTTGATTAC
>BQNB010075605.1:0-31410 GCA_026074375.1 Tanacetum coccineum
GGAAAAAAAGAAGAAAGACCCTTACTATTTGATCTTTTGTACATACATCCACTTTCCCTAATCGCCGACATAACTCAATTATATTATACGAGCTCACATCAACTAGTAACAATCAACACTAGCCAACAAACACTGTAAGAAGAATGCAAACTGATCATAAGCACAACTCACGTAAACAAACTAGATCATTACGAGTGAACATTTACAACTTACACAGTAGTCAAAAGCTCAACTAATCAACTAATCAACTTACAACTTATTTCACTTGCTATCCCAAACACACCCTACAATCAATTGCCTTTGCTTTTCACCTTTACAGCTAAACAATGCTACTTCATACACACATTAAGTTAGGGAAAAATAATCCAAAATATGTTCATATCAATTAGGTCTAAAAAAATTAACAAGTTTTATTTCACAAATAATTTCTTCTCAATTAGGTCTAACTGAATCATAAACACAATCGAAAAAGTAGTAAATTGGGGCAATAGATGAATTAAACCTTGATGAGAGTGGTCGACAGTGGCGTGATCGACGGTAATGTGTGGTGGTCGACGGCAGATGTGCGGTGGTCGACGGCAGATGCGCGGTGGTCGACGGCAGATGTGCGTTGGCAAAGTGATTGACGGTAGCAGCAGAGATAGAAATGGCGAGGTTGAGTAGTAGGTGTTGAGATGAAACTTTTGTGAATTATAAACTCAAAGTTTCATGATTTTGTAGAGATAAAAGTGAAACTTTTGTGGGAGAGATTGAGAAAATTGAAAAATAAGTTTAATGCCTTTTTTTTTCATGTGTGTGTATAAACTAGTTACTTAGCTAATGGTTTTGATTATTTTATTTTTATGTCAAAAATTAGTCGGAAAATAGTATTTACTTATGACGAATTAGCGATGGAAATACATAAAGTATAAAAACTTAAAAATCAATCAAAAAATTCGGACGCGTTAACGACAAATACACATGGTTGTTGGTAGAGCGTCGAAAAGTCGACAGTAGGTTTAGTAAGCTACAGACTGATTTCTGACGAAATTATATCACTCAAAAATCCGTCACAAGTCTGTTGGAAATTGGTCGGTCCAATTTTCTGGCAACATCTGTCGGGAATCTTATAAAACTCCGTCGGTAATTAGCGACGGATAAACATCCGTCGGAAAATCTGTCAGTGAAGATCAAATTTCTAGTAGTGTGTGATGTATAACCCCGACTCTTTATTTCTTTCTATGGCTTACTCTCATCGTCTCCTTCACTTTCTCTATTCATTGATATCTCTTTAATTAGATTTATCTCTAATTTTAGAGTAAAATTATTAATCTATATCTTCTCATTCACTCTATCTTCATGATGATCTCCTTCTACTCTAAGTTGTGAGAACTATTTTATATGCCTAGAAAGCCTTAACGATACCAACATTGTAACTTGTTCTCCTGTTTTTAAATTTCTTGTCTTGTCATCCCTTATTGTGGTGTATAACGCTGACTCTATATTTCATTCTATAGCTTACTCTCATCGTCTCCTTCACTTTCCATATTCGTTGATATCTCTTTAATTTGATTTATCCCTAATTCTGGAGTAAAATTATGAATCTTTCTCTTCTCATTCAATTTCAATTCATAATGATCTCACTCCACTCTAAGTTGTGAGTCCTATTTTATATGGCTAGAAAGCACTAAACGATACCAACATTGTAACTTGTTCTCTTGTTCTTAAATAACCTGTCTCATCATCCCTTATTGTGGTGTATAACACTGACTCTTTATTTCTTTCAATGGCTTACTCTCATCGTCTCCTTCACTTTCTCTATTCGTTGATATCTCTTTATTTGGAATTATCTCTAATTTTAGAGTAAAATTAGTTATCTATATCATCTCATTCACTTTCTCTTCATGATGATCTCCCTCCACTCTAAGTTGTGAGACCTATTTTAGATGCATAGAAAGCCCTAACGATACCAACATTGTAACTTGTTCTCCTGTTCTTAAATAACTTGTCTCATCATCCCTTATTGTGGTGTATAACGCTGACTCTTTATTTCTTTCTATGGCTTACTCTCATCGTCTCCTTCACTTCCTCTATTCGTTGATATCTTTTTAATTTTAGTCATCCTCAATTCTGGAGTAAAATTATAAATCTTTCTCTTCTCATTCACTTTCACTTCATGATGATCTCCCTTCACTCTAAGTTGTGAGACCTATTTTATATGGCTAGAAAGCCCTAAACGATACCAACATTGTACCTTGTTCTTTTGTTTTTAAATAACTTGTCTCATTATCCCTTATTGTGGTGTATAACGCTGACTCTTTATTTCTTTCTATGGCTTACTCTCATCGTCTCCTTCACTTTCTCTATTCGTTTATATCTCTTTAATTGGATTTGTCTCTAATTTTGGTGTAAAATTATTAATCTTTATCTTCTCATTCACTTTATCTTCATGATGATCTCCCTCCACTCTAAGTTGTGAGACCTATTTTATATGGCTAGAAAGCCCTAAACGATACCAACATTGTAACTTGTTCTCCTATTTTTAAATAACTTGTTTCAACACTGACTCTTTATTTCTTTATATGGCTTACTCTCATCATCTCCTTCACTTTCCCTATTCGTTGATATCTCTTTAATTAGAGTTATCTCTAATTTTAGAGTAAAATTATTAATCTATCTCTTCTCATTCACTTTCTATTCATGATGATCTCCCTCCACTCTAAGTTGTAAGACCAATTTAATATGGCTAGAAAGCCCTAAATGATACCAACATTGTAACTTTTTCTCCTGTTCTTAAATAACTTGTCTCATCATCCCTTATTGTGGTGTATAAAGCTGACTCTTTATTTCTTTCTATGGCTTACTCTCATCGTCTCCTTCACTTTCTCTATTCGTTGATATCTCTTTAGTTGGATTTATCCCTAATTTTGGAGTAAAATTATGAATCTTTCTATTCTCATTCAATTTCACTTCATGATGATCTCACTCCACTCTAGGTTGTGAGACCTATTTTATATGGCTAGAAAGCCCTAAACGTTATCAACATTGTAACTTGTTCTTCTGTTTTTAAATAATTTTTCTCATCATCCCTTAATTTGGTGTATAACGTTGACTCTTTATTTCTTTCTATGGCTTACTCTCATCGTCTCCTTCACTTTCCCTATTCGTTGATATCTCTTTAATTGGAGTTATCTCTAATTTTAGAGTAAAATTATTAATCTATCTCTTCTCATTCACTTTCTCTTCATGATGATCTTCCTCCACTCTAAGTTGTGAGACCTATTTTATATGCCTAGAAAGCCCTAACGATACCAACATTGTAACTTGTTCTCTGGTTCTTAAATAACTTGTCTCATCATCCCTTATTGTGGTGTATAACGCTGACTCTTTATTTCATTCTATGGCTTACTCTCATCGTCTCCTTCACTTTCTCTATTCGTTGATATCTCTTTAATTGGATTTATCCCTAATTCTAGAGTAAAATTATGAATCTTTCTCTTCTCATTCAATTTCACTTCATGATGATCTCACTCCACTCTAAGTTGTGAGACCTATTTTATATGGCTAGAAAGCCCTAAACGATACCAACATTGTAACTTGTTCTCCTGTTATTAAATAACTTGTCTCATCATCCCTTATTGTGGTGTATAACGGTGACTCTTTATTTTGTTCTATGGCCTACTCTCATCTTCTTCTTTACTTTCTCTATTCGTTGATATCTCTTTAATTGGAGTCATCTTCAATTCTGGAGTAAAATTATGAATCTTTCTATTCTCATTCAATTTCACTTCATGATGATCTCACTCCACTCTAAGTTGTGAGACCTATTTTATATGGCTAGAAAGCCCTAAACGATACCAACATTGTAACTTGTTCTCCTGTTCTTAAATAACTTGTCTCATCTTCCCTTATTGTGGTGTATAACGCCGACTCTTTATTTCTTTCTATCTTCATGATGATCTCCCTCCACTCTAAGTTGTAAGACCTATTTTATATGCTTAGAAAGCCCTAACGATAGCAACATTGTAACTTGTTCTCCTGTTCTTAAATAACTTGTCTCATCATCCCTTATTGTGGTGTGTAACCCTGACTCTTTATTTCTTTCTATGGCTTACTCTCATCGTATCCTTCACTTTCTCTATTCGTTGATATCTCTTTAATTGGATTTATCTCTAATTTTGGAGTAAAATTATTAATCTATCTCTTCTCATTCACTTTCTCTTCATGATGATCTCCCTCCACTCTAAGTTATGAGACCTATTTTATATGGCTAGAAAGCCCTAAACGATACCAACATTGTAACTTGTTCTCCTGTTCTTAAATAACTTGTCTCATCATCCCTTATTGTGGTGTATAACGCTGACTCTTTATTTCTTTCTATGGCTTACTCTCATCGTCTCCTTCACTTTCTCTATTCGTTGATATCTCTTTAATTGGAGTCATCCTCAATTCTGGAGTAAAATTATGAATCTTTCTATTCTCATTCAATTTCACTTCATGATGATCTCACTCCACTCTAAGTTATGAGACCTATTTTATATGGCTAGAAAGCCCTAAACGATACCAACATTGTAACTTGTTCTCCTGTTTTTAAATAACTTGTCTCATCATCCCTTATTGTGGTGTATAACACTGACTCTTTATTTCGTTATATGGCTAACTGTCATCTTCTCCTTCCCTTCCTCTATTCGTTGATATCTCTTTAATTGGAGTCATCTCTAATTTTAGAGTAAAATTATTAATCTATCTCTTCTCATTCACTTTATCTTCATGATGATCTCCTTCCACTCTAAGTTGTGAGACCTATTTTATATGCCTAGAAAGCCGTAACAATACCAACATTGTAACTTGTTCTCTTATTTTTAAATAACTTGTCTCATCGTCCCTTATTGTGGCATATAACACTGACTTTTTATTTCATTCTATGGCTAACTATCATCTTCTCATTCACTTCCTATATTAGTTGATATCTCTTTAATTAGAGTTATCTCTAATTTTAGAGTAAAATTATAATTCTATATCTTCTCATTCACATTCACTTCATGATGCTCTCACTCCACTCTAAGTTGTGAGACCTATTTTAAATAGCTAGAAATCCCTAAACGATACCAACATTATAACTTGTTCTCCTGTTTTTAAATAACTTGTCTCATCATCCCTTATTGTGGTGTATAACGCGGACTCTTTAATTCTTTCTACTGCTTACTCTCATCGTCACCTTCACTTTCTCTATTCGTTGATATCTCTTTAATTGGAGTTATCCCTAATTTTGGAGTAAAATTACGAATCTTTCTATTCTCATTCAATTTCACTTTATGATGATCTCACTCAACTTTAAGTTTTGAGAGCTATGTTATATGCCTAGAAAGCCATAAACGATACCAACATTATAACTTGTTCTCCTATTTTTAAATAAATTTTCTCATCATTCCTTATTGTGGTGTATAACACCGACTCTTTATTTTGTTCTATGGCCTACTCTCATCTTCCTTTTTACTTTCTATAATCGTTGATATCTCTTTAATTAGAGTCATCCTCAATTCTGGAGTAAAATTATGAATCATTCTCTTCTCATTCACTTTCACTTCATGATGATCTCACTCCACTCTAAGTTGTGAGACCTATTTTATATGGCTAGAAAGCCCTAAACGATACCAACATTGTAACTTGTTCTCCTATTTTTAAATAACTTGTCTCATCATCCCTTATTGTGGTGTATAACGCTGACTCTTTATTTCTTTCTATGGCTTACTCTCATCATCTCCTTCACTTTCTCTATTCGTTGATATCTCTTTAATTGGATTTATCCCTAATTCTGGAGTAAAATTATGAATCTTTCTCTTCTCATTCAATTTCACTTCATGATGATCTCACTCTACTCTAAGTTGTGAGACCTATTTTATATGGCTAGAAAGCCCTAAACGATACCAACATTGTAACTTGTTCTCCTATTCTTAAATAACTTGTCTCATCATCCCTTATTGTGGTGTATAACGCTGACTCTTTATTTCTTTCTATGGCTTACTCTCATCGTCTCCTTCACTTTCCCTATTCATTGATATCTCTTTAATTGGAGTTATCTCTAATTTTAGAGTAAAATTATTAATCTATCTCTTCTCATTCACTTTATCTTCATGATGATCTCCCTCCACTCTAAGTTGTAAGACCTATTTTATATGCCTAGAAAGCCCTAACGATACCAACATTGTAACTTGTTCTCTTGTTTTTAAAGAACTTGTCTCATCATCCCTTATTGTGGTGTATAACACTGACTATTTATTTTGTTCTATGGCTAACTCTCATCTTATCCTTCAATTCCTCTGTTCGTTGATATCTTTTTAATTGGAGTCATCCTCAATTTTGGAGTAGAATTATTAATCTATCTCTTCTCATTCACTTTATCATCATGATGATCTCACTCTACTCTAAGTTGTAAGACGTATTTTATATGCATAGAAAGCCCTAAACGATACCAACATTGTAACTTGTTCTTCTGTTTTTAAATAATTTTTCTCATCATCCCTTATTGTGGTGTATAACGCGAACTCTTTATTTCTTTCTATGGCTTACTCTCATCTTCTCCTTCACTTTCTCTATTCATTGATATTTCTTTTGTTAGAGTTATCCTAATTTTGGAGTAAAATTATTAATCTATATCTTCTCATTCACTTTATCTTCATGATGATCTCCCTCCACTCTAAGTTGTAAGACCTATTTTATATGGCTAGAAAGCCCTAAACGATACCAACATTGTAACTTGTTCTCCTGTTCTTATCGTTTAGGGCTTTTTATGGCTTACTCTTATCGTCTCCTTCACTTTCTCTATTCGTTAATATCTCTTTAATTGGATTTATCTCTAATTCTAGAGTAAAAATATGAATCTTTCCATTCTCATTCAATTTCACTTCATGATAATCGCACTCCACTCTAAGTTGTGAGACCTAGTTTAGATGCCTAGTGTTGGGAAAATAGATTGTAACAGACTTAATACTAGTAGTATAACAGTTAAGTCTGGTAGTTATAGTTAGTTCTGTTGGTATTAAGTTTATACTAGCAGTACTAAGTTAAGTCTGGCAGTACTAAGTTAGTACTGGTCAATAGTTAGTACTGGTTATAGTTAAGTCTGTTTATGTAACAGAATAGTAATAGTTATCTTAGAGATATCTTAGGAGATATCTTAGGAAAGGATATGTATTATCCTTTGACGTTTGTAAAGCCCATTAGGGTTTTCCTTGGTGTATAAGAGGAACCCTAAGGCTCAATGTTATACACGTACTTTTGAGAAATATCAATAGAAGCATAGAGCTTAATAGCATTTTAGTATTATCGTTTCTTCTTTACTCTTGTGTTAAGATTCCGCATTAACACTTGATAATTCATAGTCAGTGTCTCTCATATAGTTGATTTGGATTTATCCAAGTTATCTATAGTCTTACCAAGGCTAGTCAGATCCTAAACCAAGGACCTACAAGTGGTATCAGAGCCTTTAGAGGGACTCTGAGAAAGAAGAATCACTAGATCACAAACAAACACTCTCCTACAATCCTTTACAAAATGTCTAACCCTGCAAATGATGATTTCTCACAAAATCTCAGTGATGGTGAAGAATCAAACAATGAAGATGCATTAGATACTGGTGATGCACCTAAACAACCACAACCAATGATTCCCTAAACTACTGCTATCTCAAATATCAAACTCCCAATTCTGAAGAAGGAGCTAAAAAGCCCTAAACGTTACCAACATTGTAACTTGTTCTTCTGTTTTTAAATAATTTTTCTCATCATCCCTTATTGTGGTGTATAACGCTGACTCTTTATTTCTTTCTATGGCTTACTCTCATCATCTCCTTCACTTTCCCTATTTGTTGATATCTCTTTAATTGGAGTTATCTCAAATTTTAAGTAACATTATTAATCTATCTCCTCTCATTCACAATATCTTCATGATGATCTCCCTCCACTCTAAGTTGTGAGACCTCTTTTATATGGCTAGAAACACTAAATGATAACAACAATATATTATAACTGTGTTCTCCCTGTTCTTAAATAACTTTTATCATCATCCTTATTGTTGTGTATAATGCTGACTCTTATATTTCCTTTCTATTCTTTACTCTCATCGTCTCTTTCACTTTCCCATTCGTTAGATATCTCTTTAAATTAGTTATCTCTAATTTAAGAGTAAAATTATTAATCTATACTCTCCTCTTCTCATTCACTTAATCTTCATGATAATCTCTCTCCTCACTCTCTAAGTTTGAACCTATTTTAAATATGCCTAGAAAGCCCTAATAATCTAACATTTGTAAACTTGTCTCTTGATTCTTAAATAACTTGTCTCATCATCCCTTATTAGTGTAAAAAAACACGACTCTTTATTTATTCTATGGCTAATCACATTTCCTCGTTTTTACTTTCCTTACTTATTCGTTGATATCTCTTAATTGGGTCATCCTAAATTCTTCTGGAGTAAAATTATCAATCTTTCTTTTCTCATTCACTTTCACTTCATAATGATCTCACTCCACTCTAAGTTGTGATACCTATTTTATATGGCTAGAAAAGCCCATAAAACGATACAACATTGTAATTGTTCCTCCCAATTTTTAAAAAAACATCTCTCAGCATCCCTTATTGTGGTGTATACATGACAAAACTTTTATTTTGTTTCTAAATGGCTAATCTCATCTTCCTTTCACTTTCTCTATTCTTTGATACTCTTTAATTGGAGTTCCATCCTCATTCGGAGTAAAATTATGATTCATATCTCTTGTCATTTAACTTTCACTTTCATGATTGGATACTCATTCCACTCTAAGTTTTGAGAACTATTATATTTGCTAGAAACCCTAAAACATCCAACATTGTAACTTGTTCTCCTGTTTTTAAATAACTTGTCTCATCATCACTTATTATGGTGTATAACCTCGACTCTTTATTTCTTTCTATGGATTACTCTCATCGTCTCCTTCACTTTGATCATCATAAAGATAAAGTGAATGAGAAGAGAAAGATTCATAATTTTACACCAGAATTAGGGATGATTCCAAGCAAAGAGAAATCAACAAATAGTTAAATTGAAGGACACGATTACAGTAAGCCATAGACAGAAATAAAGAGTCTGGGTTATAAAGCACAATAAGGGATGATGAGATAAGTTATTTAAAAATAGGAGAACTAGTTACAATGTTGGTATCGTTTAGGGCTTTCTAGGCATATAAAATAGGTCTCACAACTTAGAGTGAGGGGAGATCATCCTGAAGTGAAAGTGAATGAGAAGAGAAAGATTCATAATTTTACTCCAGAATTAAGGATGACTCTAAGCAAAGAGATATCAATGAATAAAGAGAGTTAAGGAGACGATGAGTGTAAGCCAGAGAAAGAAATAAAGAGTCAGGGTTATACACCACAATAAGGGATGATGAGGCAAGTTATTTAATAACAAGAAAACAAGTTACAATGTTGATATCGTTTAAGGCTTTCTATCCATATAAAATAGGTGTCACAACTTAGAGTGGAGGGAAATCATCATGAAGAGAAAGTGAATAAGAAGAGAAAGATTCATAATTTTACTTCAGAATTAAGGATAACTCCAAGTAAACAGAAATCAATGAATAGTGAAAGTGAAGGAGACGATGAGAGTAAGCCATAGAAAGAAATAAAGAGTCTAGGTTATATACTACAATAAGGGATGATGAGATAACTTATTTAAAAATAGGAGAACAAGTTACAATGTTGGGATCATTTAGGGCTTTCTAGCCATATAAAATAGGTCTCACAACTTAAAGTAGAGGGAGACCATCGCTCCAGAATTAGGGATGACTCTATGCAAAGAGAAATCAACGAATAGTGAAAGTGAAGGAGACGATGAGAGTAAGTCATAGAAAGAAATAAAAAAGTCTGGGTTATATACCACAATAAGGGATGATGAGATAAGTTATTTAAAAATAGGATAACAAGTTACTATGTTGGTATCGTTTAGGGCTTTCTAGCAATATATAAAATAGGTCTCACAACTTAAAGTGGAGGGAGATCATCACTCCAGAAATAGGGATGACTTCAATAGTGAAAGAGAAATCAACGAATAGTGAAAGTAACGGAGACGATGAGAGTAAGCCATAGAAAGAATTAAAAAGTATGGGTGGAGATCATCACTCCATAATTAGGGATGACTTCAAGCAAAGACAAATCAATGAATAGTGAAAGTGACAGAGACGAAAAGAGTAAGCTATAGAAAGAAATAAAAAGTATGGGTTATGTACCATAATAAGGGATAATGAGATAAGTTATTTAAAAACAAGAGAACAAGTTACAACGTTTAGATTATGGTGTATAACCCCGACTCTTTATATCTTCTCTAGCTTACAATCATCGTCTCATTAACTTTCTCTATTCGTTGATATCTCTTTTCTTGGAGTCATCCTTAATTATGTAGTAAAATTATGAATCTTTCTCTTCTCATTCACTTTCACTTCATGATGATCTCCCTCCACTCTAAGTTGTGAGACCTATTTTATATGCCTAGAAAGCCCTAAATGATACCAACATTGTAACTTGTTCTCCTATTTTTAAATAACTTATCTCATAATCCTTTATTGTGCTATATAACCCAGACTCTTTATTTTTGTCTATGGCTTACTGTAATCGTGTCCTTCAATTTCTCTATTCGTTGATTTCTCTTTGCTTGGAATCATCCCTAATTCTGGAGTAAAATTATGAATCTTTCTCTTCTCATTCACTTTATCTTCATGATGATCTCCCTCCACTCTAAGTTGTGAGACCTATTTTATTAGCCTTGAAAGCTCTAAACATTACCAACATTGTAACTTGTTCTCCTATTTTTAAATAATTTTTCTCATCATCCCTTATTGTGGTGTATAACCCCGACTCTTTATTTCTTTCTATGGCTTACTCTCATCGTCTCCTTCACTTTCTCTATTTGTTGATATCTCTTTAATTGGAGTCATCCCTAATTCTGGAGTAAAATTATTAATCTTTCTCTTCTCATTCATTTTCTCTTCATGATGATATCCCTCCAAAAATGATATCAATTTTTGGCGCCGCTGCAGGGGATTTGTGATTAAGATTCTCTCGTTTGAAGTTTGTTGATCGTAATTTGAAGACCCTTTCATTTTTGAAAGTTTTGTTTTTATTAAAAAATAAAAAAAATTATAAAATACAAAAAGTAAAAAATATTTTTCTTTTCTTTTAGTATAATTATCATATAAAAAATATAAAAAAATCAAAAATATAAAAAATTGTCCATAATAAAAAAATAAAATAAACAAAGTTGGTAAAAGAACACCAACAAATAATACCTTCAATTGAGGTATTATCCATTAGTAAGTTCCCAACTCGAATCAAAGATTTAAAAACTTGTCATTTGTGTCATTTACGAAATACGGCTCACCTTAAAAAGTAAAAATTTTAAGAGCTACCGTGAAGTAAATTTGATTATTTGGTTTAAGTTGTCTATCTCGTTATCCGTTTAAATAGATTGTAAAAAAAAATTAGTTTAAATTTTCTTTTTCTACTTATCCATTTACTTCTTTTCATTAACCTTCTAATTTGTTTAATTCTTATGGCGTCACTCGATCATCGTTTGAACCCTCCTCTTCTCGATTAAAGAATGCATGACTTGTGGAGCTTTGTACACTGCGGAATTTTTTTGTTCAAAAGGGAGTTTTGAAGACAAGATTCTTGTTCCTAAACCTCCTCAGAATTGTGCAACTTGTGGAAACCCAGTTGATGGTTTATATTGTCGATCTTGTGCTTTTGTGCGAAAGTGTTTGAATGAAGGTTGGTATACAATTCATGATGAAAATGAAATTCCAAACACTTCTGAGTCGTCCAATGACAACACTAACATTGTTAATGCACCTCGAGAGCCATTCGTCTTCAATCAAGACCCCGGTGTAAATTCTTCGCAAAGTCCTCCATAAATTAACCATAATTGTTGTTTCGAGTGTGGTGATTCATTAGATGGATTTTTTTGTCAACGATGTACTTGCAAGTTTTGTGGGAACGGTGCTCATATTGGTTATAATTGTCCACCAAAAGCTCTGATTATCTCTAATCCAGAACCATGCAATCAAATCATTGATGAGTCCCCATAGACTTTGCCAAGTGTTCATCCGACATGCAATTCTGGAGATGAGAATTCATTCACTTATGATTCCAAACTTAATTTTGTTGATGATTCTCCTAACGTTTTCAACCACCCTCCACAACCTTCTTTGAATTCTTGTGAATTTTGTGGGAACGATGCTCGTTATGGTCACTATTGTACACCTCAAGTTCAGTTTATCTATCCAGAACCGTGTTATAATCAAGACTTTAATTTCCCATAAGATTTTCATGATTTTCAAAAACAATATCTTTGTTGTGAAAATTACGGGGGTCCTCATGAAACTTTTCAATGTCAACCAATGAATGAAGATTATTATGAGCAAGATTCTTGCTATGATCCTAATTCTTTTGGTTTTGACCAATTTCAACCCCCATAATATACCATCAATCATCCATTCTTAAATGCTTAAAACGAGTTTCTCAATTCTCAAAATAAGCTTATGGAGCAAATGACATCCATATATGATATGGTTGGTCAAATTATGCAAAAGAAGGAAGAAGAAAGGCGAATTGTGGAAGAGCAAGCAGCTAAAGATCGATATTGGAAGATCCTCATTTGTTACTAATCGTCTTCGTGAGAAATTGTTGAACATTAGTCGTCTTGTTACTAATATCGAATCTCTGAAAAATAACCCCACCCCTGATTATGTGTTCAAGTCTCCCTCTTCATTTCCTATTCCCGTCATGGATAGTAATTGGTTCTTTGAGGAGTCCGATACTTCTCTTTCTCATTTGGATAATTCTTTACCTAAATTTGAGACTTTTAGCTATCATACGGAAGAGACGAGAAGTGGCAGTAACACTACTCATGCTAATAACTCTCTTCCTGAGTATGATTCGTTTCTTTTTGAGGTTGTGCCCGATCAGGGAGGGTTGATTGGCATTGTTATTTCTGATAATTCAAATAACCCTCTTTTGGAGCTTCCTGAGTTTGAATCATTCCACTTTGATCTTGATCCATCATTTCCCCGTCCTCCTCTAGAACTACCAGATGTTGAGATTAGCTTAATTATTGAGACCGATGCACCCGTGATAAACAATTTTGATGAGCTTAATGACGATGAATGTTTTGACCCAGAGGGAGATGAGATTAATGTTGAAGATGACGATTCCTTCATATTTGTCATTCAGACTTTTCTCTCGTTTCTCACCTACCCTGAGGTTTCTCCCTTACTTTCCTCCACCAAAAATGAGGACACCATTTATGTCCCCGACATCTCCACTTAGAGCCGATGTCCTCTCATCGGGATAGAACTTTCATGTGCTTTAATGTTTGTCCAAACATTAATGAAAGCCTGATTGAGATTTTCTCTTCCATTTACTCTCCCTAAGGACGAATGAATTCAGGGATCGAGTCAAGCTATGTGACTCGGTTACCAAAAAACAAAGCGCTTCGTGGGAGGCACCCCATGCTTATCCATTTTCTATTTCTTTCTAGCTTTTAATGTGTTGTGAGGAGGCTTGTACTCTTCCGTTCTTTGTGTTTCTGAAGACTCTCGTGTTTGGTGTTTTGTCCCGGTCCACTCGAGCTTCCTAGCCTTTGCTTGCCATTAGTTTGGGGAAATCCGATATCCTAAAGATTATTATCGACTAACATTTACCTTTTAGCACACTTAATAAACGGCTTAAGATATTTGTGATGCTTTCTTCATGTTTGAGTTATGCATTCGACCTTTTTGAGTTCTAGTATGGGGTTTTTAAGTCTTAGGCTAGGAAACATTAAGGACAATGTTTGATTTTAGTATGGGGTAGTATATCTTTGATATGATCTTGCCTACCTTTATCCGTTGTTCTCACGTACCCCGTTTTCCCACCAAAAATTTTCAAAAAATATGAAAAATTTTAAAAATTTCAAAAATAAAATAAGTGTTTTTGTCACAATTTTGACTTTCCTGCTGGGTAGAATTAGAGTAAATTTTGACCCGATCGAGCGTGTTGAGCTCTAGCTTGTTCCTTAACTTTTAGGCTAAGCGTTCGCGAGAATTTACGAAAAACAAAAAATGATAGAGATAAGTATGAGTAGGATGCTAAACAAGGATTAGTTGGAAATCTTAAGAGCTCATGTATGTAACTTGTTGCTTTTTCTCCAATAAGCCTCTAACCAGATTAATATACGTGCTGTTTTTGGAGACTAAAATTAAATCAATAATTTTTATGTAATATATAGCAAAAATTTTAGTCTTAGTTCAAATTTATACTTGAATTTTTCAAAAAGAAGTCTTCTATATAAATAAATAAAAAAATAATAATAATAAAAGCTGTGGGCTGATAAAAGTTTACTACCTCTTGCCGGCTCACAACCGATGTGGTAGTCTTCTAAAGAAAGCCCATAGTAAGAATAAAAATCCAAGACTGATAAAAGTTTGCTGCATCTTGCCGGCTCACAACCGATGTTGCAGCCTTCTAAAAGGTCGAGGGTTACAATTGCATAAATGTTTTATATTTAAGTTTGAATTAATAAATAGATTTCTTTTTGTTAAATTCAAATATGCTTTTGCACTTTGACTATTCTATTTTATAAGCTATGAAAATTTAGGAAACCTGAGAGTTTTTGATACCTAAGGTCTGTGAGTCCCGATACTAGTCTCTGTGGGGTGTCAAAAGCCTGGTCACTTAGCCGCAAGGTTGGGATGTGCCGAGATGAAAGTCGCTACATGGGATGATCTCGCCTTCAAACTCATTATTCTTAGGTGGAACGTGAAGCATAGTGTTTTGCAAAACGTTGATGCATGGTTGAAATTCATAATAGCACACTCACTTAAGATATAATAAATATCGGGAGTGAAAAGTTCACAAGTTGCAAATATGAGTAGTGTTAGCATCTTAACGGATATTTAGCTGTGATTTTGTTTTAAGCTTGGTTTGGATAAGTGAAAAGTCAGGGACGATGAATTTATCCTTTTTGAGGCATTCTCGGATCGAAATGCATCTTTTTCTATGATCCCTAACAGTTATGAAAATAATGAAAGTTGAAATATTCTAAGTTTATCTACATAAAAAAATGAAAATGTTTTAGTAAAACGGAAAATAGGGTGTTTTATAACTTATGATTTCTTAACTCTCTCCACAAAAGTCTTTGCTACTTTTCAAAGATTTAGTTTAGGGAAGTTTTGAGGTATTTGGTTATAAAGCATATAACATTGCGCGAGGACACGCAATCGCTTAGTTTGGGGAATTTTGATATGTGTGAAAACACATATCCATTTTATATCTAAAATGACCCATAAAAGACAAAATTATGCTTTAAATGCTTGTATATTGCTTGTTTTGTCTTTGTGATTGTGTAGGTACGGATAATGCAAAAATCTCAAGAAAACGGTCAAAAACCGGACAAACACGGACACGGGAACGGAAGAGCACACAAAGAGCCGGGAGAATGTTATCAAAAGTCAAACAGTGGTCAACTCAAGTCAACCTTCAGTCAAACATGGTCAACACTAAATGACAAAAATCCCAAAAATTCCAAATCAGTCCCTCAAAGTTAACCAAATTACAAAAATAATCCCTAAACCCTAACGGTGTTAACTCTTTTTTATAAGAGTTAACACCCGTTAACCTCTTATAACAAACCATGGCCCATTTCCTTTTTATAAAACCAACACCCGGCCCAAAAACCTTTATAAGCCCAAGGTCAAACCCGGGTAAAAAGAAAAAAAAAGTCAAATCCTTTATACAAGTTTTTACGCGAGAATTTCTGTTGTTACTATTCACTATCTTCTTCGAGTTTTACCAAGCTCAAAACAAAGGGCAAATGGAAATTGGAAACGTGGCTTGGTAATTCAAGGGTCGAGTTCCAAGCTGGCAAAGTTATACATCACCAAGCCCTCTCATTGGTGGAAACCCACAAGGGAATCACATGTGGTCTGACAAGATAGCACAAGAAGAGATAGATTTTACACTATTACGACTCACAAAAGTAGCACAGCATGTCACGTCACGGATTGCCACGCTGGCAATTCGTGTGAGCTAAAGAATGATCCAACGGACAAGATTGTGATCCAATAATTACTAATCATTGGAAGGCCAGGATGAAAAGGAGCATGCAAAGGGTAGAAACTTAGAAGATTCTCCTGGCAGCTATAAATAAGACCTCCTCACTCACTCTTGCATATATTCTTTTTTCCCGTTTTTAAGTAGTTAAAAAAAGTTAAGCTAAATTTTCATTCTTTCAATGTAATTTGCTCTTGTAATTTTTAGTTTCAAAGTATTGTAATCCATTTTAATCATTAATAAAATCATAGTTTTAGTTTTAATCACTTGATCTTACTTATAAGCTTTTATAAATCTCAAATGTTTCTACTGTTTCATAAGCTCTTAATAAGCTCTCATAATAAGCTTTTTCAAGTCTCTAAGCTTGAAATTGAGCTAAATTAGTCATTTAATCTATTCAAATCTATAAAATTAGTTAAGTACCTTTGCTTATGGATTTTGGACTTTTGGAAGATGAGCTTAAAATGGAAGAGCTCATATAGACCTTTACTGGCTTATTTACAATAAGCCAGAGCTTGTAGATTGCTCAATTGAGCCATTAATAACCTTTGTTTAGCTAAGGCTAAAGTACGTTTTCATTTAAGCTTTTTGTCTTCATTTTCTTAGTTCATTAATTGCTTAACTGTTGCTTATCTTGCTTATTTGTGCTTATTAATATTTTATTATGCTTAATGAATATGTTTGATTAGATGCTCTTGAGTTTAGTAGTATAGTAGTCATATTTTCATGTTTAGTCTTATAAATGTCATTAAAAAAATAGTGTAGATTATAGCTTATTAATTTGGCTTATTATCTGTTTAAATAGGTTTATTAGGTGAGTGATTAGCTGCTTGTTATCTGGTATTCAGGTTATGCTCAATAGATTTCATATTCATAAGCTTAATTGGAATTTATGAATTTTAAAGGGGTGTTTGGCACAACAGTACTAACACCAAGTTAGTACTGTTGAAGGCCTTGTGAATTTTGTGGTTGATTCTCAACTTTCAAATAAGTCTGTTTAAGCTAGATTAATAAGCTAGGATAGAGTAAGTTAGCTTTTCATATAGTTAGTTTAATATAAGTTCAAATCTGTTTGTTGCCTTTGAAATATAAGCTTTTATTATCTATTTTCTTTCATGTTTTTTAGCTCTTAGATGTGTGTTTTTGGAGTGTTAAAGTAGTTCTTTAAGTCTGCATTTGCTAGTTTTAGCTTTGGTTCATTTATCATGTCAACTGCATCAGCAGGAAAACAAGATAAAAGGGCAAATTCTAGCTTAAAATTCATCAGGATATAATTAATAGTAGCTTTTGAATTTTATAGCATAACTAGTTTATAGGCTACTCTAGGTAGAATATGGTTTAATTTAGCTTAATTAGCTTAATTTCTTATCTGTTTTTAAGCTTTTATTTTGTCCTTGGTCTTTTCTAAAAAACCAAAAACTCATATCATGCTGAGTTATTCAGCTGATTTCAAATACCTTTTTCAATAAGCTCTAGTTTTAAAAAGTTGATTTAAAAAGCTTTTTCAAGAAGACTTTTAGCTAGTCTTTTAGAAAAACCAAGTTCCATTCATTAAAGTTCTTGTTTAGTTGCTTAATTTTAAGCTCAAAGTGAGCTAAAGGTCTGTTTGGTTTTAAGTGTTTTTCATAAGTGCTTATTTTGAATTACTAGTTTATGGCTTATTCTGTGTGCTTATTCTTGTTCAATTAGCTCTTTAGGTTAGAATTAGCTTAATTTGTCATAAGCTTTAGCTTATTTAGTCTTTTAGATTATTAGTTTAAGAAAAAAAAATAAGTAGTTAAGTAGTTTTTGTTATTTTATAAGTTGTTTGACAACTTATTTAGGGCTTTTCATAAAAAGTTTCTTCTATTAAAAATGCTCATTTTTAGCTTATTAACAACTTTGCTTTTATAAGTTTTTGAAAATAAAAAAAGGGGAAAGTGGAAGTCGGGGGTGAGCAAGACTCGAACCCCCGACCTCAACACTTTCAACCCTTTTATAAAACACACACCACACTCACTACCACTGCGCCCTTGGGTCTTTTTCATTATACATTTGCAACATTTATTCTTTATACACGTTTTGCCCTCATAAGCTTAATAAGCTGTTATAGCTTGTTTCACAACTTATTCATTAAGCTGTGATATCAACCTTATTTTTCCTAGGATCTAATTAGTATAAGCTATTTTCTGTATTTTTTCTAGAATTTTTATAATTAGTTTAGTATTTTTAAACATTTATTTTCATTAAAAACTTTAAAAAATCATAAAAAATAGAAAATAATCAAAAAAATATAAATCTTTTTTAGAAAATTTTCTTTTATCATAAAGTTTCTAGGAAAATTAGTTTTGCTTTCGTAGGGTCTAATTTGCTAAATTTTGTTTTTTAAAGAACGGGATTCGTTCCCGTTCTCGTTTTTCGTATTTTAAAGCTCATTTCAAATCCGTTTTTGTTCTAGTTTTCTTTAAACTTACTTTTTAGTCAATTAGAGTCCATTTAAAAAGAAAATTTTTATTTTAGGTTTAATTTTAGAAATTTAGGGTTTTTGACCTCCGTTTAGGGTTCCCGTTTTGCGTTTTTAGTTAAAGTTTGATTTCCCGTTATTTGTTTTCGTGCTTAGTTGTTATCATTTGCTTATTTTAAATTGTAGAGGTAGGTAATCAAAGCACTCTTTGTTTCCAATTCAAATCATTGTCCGAACAACAAACGTGGTTTCAATTTCACAAATCGTTGGGGAATTACGACCCGGGAATCATACTTCCCGGTTAATATACGTATTATATTATATATATTTTTGAAGATTTTCCTTTTTACCTCTGTCCTCAAGGGTAATTTGGTAATTTTCCATCATTTTATATATTTTATATTTTACGTGTATAGAATTGCTATATCAATGCCCTTATAAACCGAGAAACCGAGAAATCATCCATAAAAACTATCCCTAAAAACTATCCCTAAAAACCGAGAAATCATCCATAAAAACTTCCATAGTCTTTTCGATCATATCATGGAATATGGCCATCATACACCTTTGGGAAGTACCGGGAGCATTACACAAGCCAAAGGGCATGCGACGGTAAGCGAAATTTCCATAAGGGCGTGTGAAAGTAGTTGGGTTAGGATATTAATCACCCCTTTTTAATACATATAAATAAATATATAAATATACTTATAAATATATAATTAAGAGATAACTATCCAAAAACCTCAATTATAATAAACCGGGAAGCTGAATTCTCGGGTCGTTTCCCCAACGAGAGATGAATGGAAAGTCGAATGACGGTTTGATATCGATGCTTGAATAGAACAAAATTTGGGATGGGTTTTCTAAAACTACGGGAAAATTAAAACAATTAACACTAAAAACAATTAAGGGCACTAAAATTAAACTAAAAACGCAAAACGGGAATCCTAAAAACGCGCTAAATTATCAACTATATCAAAATTAAGCCCTAAAAATGCAAACTTAGTTTCTAAACCTCTAAAATGACAAAAGAAAATTTTCTAACAAAAAGATTTATATTTTTTGGCTTTTCAATAATTTTTTATGAATTAAAAACTAAATTAATCTATTTAAAATCCTAGAAAATAGTAAATTAATCTCTAAAAATTCCAAAAAATGATTCTCTACCTTAGAAAAGTCTAAAATATGGTAACAAACTCAGAAAACTATTTTTAACTACTTTTTATAATAAAAATCTATTTTATAAAACTAATTTAAAAAGCTTAAAATGAAATAAAAAATCTAAAAGTGATAAAAATGATTTTAATGCTTGTAAACCTAAAAGTATTTATTCTAAAACCAAAAACTATTTTTTTTTAATTTTCTGAATCAATTTTCTATTTTTTTAGACTTTTTAAAATTTTATCTTTCGAAAAATAATTAAAAATATCAAATAAGTATGAAAAATTATGAAAAACTGCAAGAAAATCCTGAAAGCTATAAAAATCCTAGGAAAAATAAGCTGGTTAAGCCAGCTTATCGAATAAGCTCTAAAAAGCTAAAAATAAGTTGCGATGTCAAATGGGCTTAATGGGCTTAAAAAGGTGGTAAAAGGATTGATTGTGCAAGAGTTGATGGATGAGCTATTGTAACAGAGTTGGTTGAGTGTGGGGAGTTAAATATATTGGGTTGAAGGGGTTGAGGTCCCCAGTTCGAGCCTAGGCTCACTTGGGACTTCCCCCTTCCCCAATATATTTTTTAAACGCCATTTTTTTCAACCTTTTAAAGAGTTTAAAAATAAGCAACTTTCACAAAACAACTTTTTATAATAGCTAAAAATAAGCTCAGAATAAGCAACAAAAGGTGACATAATAAGCTACTTTACACTAGTCTAAAAATGACTAACTGCTTTGGCTTTTTAAACTCAAATAAGAAATCCAAAATGAAAAATAAGCTAAAGCAGATACTCAACTACTCCTAATAAGCAATTTTGTTCAAAAATAAGCAACTAAATTAAGCTAAAATGACAGATTACTTCAAAAAGCTATGACACTTGCAAAATTTTAAGCTAATATGCAATTAAGCTCAAATAAGCTAAACGGGATTCAAACTAACCTAATAAGCTAAACTACCCTAAATTAAGCAAATGCAATAAGCAAATAAGCTTAAATAAGCAAATGAGCTTTTTAGCTCACAACTGTTAAGCAAACAGCCAAAGGGGTCACTTTTGGGCTTAAAAATAAAACCTTAAACAGATCTTATGGATCTGAGACTTATATCCCTAAAAAATTTTGAACAATAAGCTTTCTAAATCAACAAATAGAAAAAAGTTTGAAACACAAATAAGCCATCAAAAAGCTTAATGAAAAAGCTATCTCACACAGAATCAACACTTAGAAAATTTTCACAATCTTGACAAATCACTACTTTTGAGCTTATAAATAAGCAAACAATCAGAACCTTATGAACTTAAGACCTACAAACAGATTGAGATTTGACTACATAGAACACATAACAACAATCAAAAAGCATTTTGAAACACTGAATAAGCCACAATGATCAAAAGAAAAAGCTGATTTTTCAAGTCTCAACACTTAACAACCTTTTGACAGATTTTTCTCAAAACATAAAACAATAATGTAGGCAATAAAACAATAATGTAGGCAATGAATCTTTATTTCTATCTTGTTTTAACTCATGCATAAACACAAAAACATCTCAAGAACAAACAAGCATAAACCAACATAAATAAGCACAATAAGCAAAAAAATAAGCACAGATAAGCAGAATAAGCAGATGAACAATGAATAAGCTAAAAATGGAAAAATGAGACTTACAAGAGCCCTTGCTCAAAACAGGGCAAACAAGCTTATAAATAAGCTAATCTACAAGCTTTAGCTTGTTAAAAACAAGCTAGTGACAGCAATAAGCCCTTCCCTTTTTGGCTTATCATCCATTTGAGCTTTTGAGTGATTTTTGATAAAATAGGACTTAAGCTTTATAAGTTATGGAAAAACTTACAATGCTTAAGTTAACAGCTTAATAAAGTAGTAAAAAGAGCTTTTGTGAGCTTGTAAACAGTTTTTAAAACATAATACACTTTAACTTAAACAAAACAGGATTGCAACATAAAAACTTAATTCTTCATTAAACTTCATAAATTAGTACAAGGCTTTTTAAAAAGAGATTACAATAAGCTAGAAAACATTAAATATAAGCTGAAAGGTAAAAACTAACTACTGCCACAATGGGCTTACAATGGTCCTATTTATACTAAGCTTAAGAATATTCTAGGTCCCTTTGATGTGTGCTTCTTCATAGAGACAACTCAAGGGTGTGTTTGTTGTGTGAGTATCCCCAAAGCCTCATCTTGGCCCTTGATTATGAGTGTTCCCCAAGTTGATTGATCTCGACCATTCAATCTTTGTCTTCTTTCCATAAAAGAATAGGAGTTGGAGGGATTACCAAGGTGTATGCTAGCTGGGTTGTGGTCCTGGTGTAGGTGGCAAAGGGTGAGAAGAAAGAGGAATAGTACTATTTTTCTTTTGGCAGGATGTAGGGGAAAGATAAATAGTATTTTGAGTTGTAGGGTGAGGTTTGGGGTTTAGGCAGAAATGGTCCCTGAGTGTGATGTGTATAATTACAACCATAATCCTTGTAGATTGCAACTTTGGTCCTTGATGTTTCGGAATGGTTTGCATCGTTAGTCCTTTTAGGGACTAACGGGGTTAAGTTTAAAAGGGAATGTTGGGAATTATATTTGAGTTGATAAGACAAAACAAGAATGAAACAAGAAGGACTTAAAGGAAAAGGACCTAAATCAACAATAAGAGATTCTTCAAGATGGTAGAGTATATTCTACAAAAGACAGAAGATATCAGAAGATACTAAAAGATATGCTCAAGAAGAATAAAGATAAAGATTAAAAGATTTAGTTTCCTTATTGTATTTATTATCTTCCTTTGTAAGTCATGATCTCTCCCTATATAAAGAGATCATAGACACATAGTTTTAGGCATCCAGAAAAGTGTGTGTGTGTTCACAAGAAGATGTAGACGTCTAGTATAGAGTTGGTGTAGCCTTAAGGTAATCAAGGTTGTCCTTGATCCCTGTTACAGTTCATTAATGTAATCGTATTATTCTGATCAAATAATATTGGGGCTGTGGTGAATGTTTGGTAAAACCTTGTTATGATAATATTGATTCTATGTTTGAATATTCCGCCTATGTTATCATTATCCTAGATTAAAGACCTAAACAACCTAGAGCTACAACGATCGTAAGGTTTTCATAGTTTTTATGGATCATCCGGCATCTTTTGTCATTAATTCTTGTCCTCTCTAGCTTTTGAAGTCTTTCTTTTCAGTCTTCCTTTAGCTTTCCTAGAACTTTCTTTTACAACTTGTTCAGCTACAACATCATCTTACTGAAATATCTCTTCTTCAACCTGTTTTGAAGATTCTTGTTAAAGATCAAATCCTGATCTCTTCATAACTTCCTTTTCAAATCTTAGAATCCTTAGGTACAAAAGCATGATTTTGATCCTATACTCTTTCAAATATATCATATCTTCATAGCGCATTCCCTTGAAATGACTCTGCTTGTATCCTCCTTGATTCTTCAAATATATACACATATTCTTCCTTACTTCAGCTATAGAGAAAGATCTATTCTGAACTGCCTGATATCTTAGCACAGCAGGATCACTCCAATCAATATCATGAGCTTGATTAACTTTAGCTACAACTTCTTCCCTTTCATCCAACTGCTTTTGTAATTCCAATGCTTTTTCAAGATCATACTTTTCTTCTTCTTGTCTTGCTAACCTTTGCCTTTCTTCTTCATCAAACTGTTCTTGCAACCTTATGGCTGCTTCAAATCCAGCTCTTTCTTGCCTTTGTTGCAATTTTGTAGTGGTTTGTTCAGGCTCAGGTTCTGTCATTATTGCTTTCCCTTTGTCTTTAGATGCACTCATCCTAATATACACTAGTGTCTCAGCACCACTAATGTCTTCAGCAGTAGAAACTCTTGGAGGACTGACAGTACTAATAGAAGCACTAGCAGTGGTAACTGCTGCACCAGCAGTACTAACTAATATATTAGTAGTACTAATCTCTAGCTTAGCAGTGGTAATAGGTACACTGGAAGTAGTAAATCCTTCAGCAGTACTAACATCAAAATCATATTCCATGTCTTGCTCAGGTTGTACCAATGAGATTGTAGGATCTTTATCAATTTCAGAGATCTTCCTCCCCTGTTTGGAAGAATCCTCTTTAGCATCTTCATCCTCTGAAATAACTATCCTAGCCCTTCTCCTAGCTTTATTTGTCTTGACTTTCTTCTCTAACTTTTTCACTCTTAAGATGAGCTTTGTAAAAGCAGAACTATAAACCTTCTTTGTCTGCTGCAAGTCATTCTCTAAAACTTCAACTCTATCTGTCAACTTGGTAACCAAATCCATCAATTCATTTTGTTGCATACTACCCTCATCACTTCCAAGTGTGTGAACTCGTGGGAGAGGTGAATCATGGGGCCTGGTAGGGTCTTATGAATGGTACCACTACCCTGACCTGCATCTAAGCTAATGTTAGTTGTGGCAGCCCCTCCAGCATCAACATCCACACTTGTAAATGTAGCCTTATCTGCTACTTGGGTTTGAGTAGGAAATTGAGACTGAGGAATCTTAGCTGCCTGTCTAGTTATATCCCTAAGTTGTGATGATTGAGGTGATTGATGTGTTTACGGTGATAAGGATGGTGAAGATGTTATTCTGGAAGGAAATGACTTAGGTGTAGTGATCATTGTTGGAAATAGTGGAATGTCCACCCCAGTATATCCCCTAGAAGCCCTTTTCATATTGCTAAATAGTTTTTGTGTAAGAGTATGAGCAATATAAGTTCTGGTGTGAGGTTTTAGCAGTCTCTTTTGCTTGTTTAAACAGATTTGGATAAATCTTGGATACATCAAAAACTTGTGTGTGCTATCCAAATTCTTTACCATGGCATCAAAAATCAATTTTGAAAAGTTAAAAGTCCTGTTTGTGGCCAAGAAAATTATAACAGTTGCTATATTGCTTGAGGACAATGATTAAAAGTAAAATTCTACACAAAATATCATACGTTAACCGGTAAGTGTTCACCGAGTCGTTTATACCCCAAGAATCTTGAATTGAAACCTCGTTATTATTTGGACAATGATTTGAATTGGTTTCAAAGTTTATAGGAATGATTTTCTATTTCTACAATTAAAAGCACATAAAATAAGCAGAAGAAAATAAACAACTAATCAATTAAGCAATTAAAACTTAAAAACATTAACGGGAATAAAAGAAAAATCAAATTAAAGACCAACGAATACAAATTTAAACTAATTCCTACTAGTGGGCAAATAAAGGCACATAAAATTTATTACAAGAAAAATGCTCAAAAACGTTAACGGGATTAATAAAACGTACACTAAAATCTAATTTGAGCAAAAACGAACAAAACAGGTCCAAACTAATTTTCCTAGATGCTAAAAGACTAAAAATGATTATTAGAAAAAGAAATTTTTTTATTTTTATTTTTTTATATTTTTTATGAATTTTTAAAGTTTTAAACTAAATAAATGCACGAAAAATACTAAACTATGATTTAAAAATCTAAGAAAAATGCTAAAAGTTGCTTAACAATTGAAGAACACAGGAAAATTACTAGCACAAAAAATGCTTAAACGAATAAGCTAGAAAAAGCCCTAATAGCACTCGAAGTGCTTATGTAAAAAGTGGGACAAAAAGGTGATAAAAGAATTGTGTTTGCACCCTTGGACGTAAAAGTCCTAAGGGCGCAGTGGTAGTATAGTGTGTGGTGTGAGTGTTAAATGGGTTGAGTTAGGTTGAGGTCATGGGTTTGAGCCTTGCTCACCCATGACTTCCCGAATTCCCTTTTTTTCTTTTTCAAAACTTTTTGAAACAAACTTGTTAAGCAGCTTATTGTGATTACTTTTTGTTATAGAAACTTTTTGTGAAACTAATTAAATAAGCTGAAAAAGAGCTTTAAAGAGTGACAAATGGAACTTAAGGTACTATTGGCTTTTTCAATAAACTATATTAACTAGAAAACTAAAATAAGCTAAAACAAGCACTAAATTAGCTACCTACACCCTATCACTAACCTAATAAGCAAGACTGAACCAAATTTGAGTAACAAAAATAAGCCATAAGCTATAAGACAGCATTAAGCACTTTTGAGTAAACAGTTTTCAAAACAGACAACTAAACAACTTTGAGCTTATTTTTCAGCAAATAAACAGAACCTTATGACTTAGTGGCTTACACCAATAGAAAGCTTGATCTATAAACTATATAAAACAGCTCTTAAAAAGTATTTCAAATTTCAAATAAGCCTAGAAAAAAGAATGATGAAAAAGCTGTTTACTCATATTTTTTATTTTTGGTTATTCAAATTGTTATCAAAAGACAAAGGGCTAGTTTGCAGACCTAAAAATAGATGGTAATAGATAGCAAAATAATTTATATAAAAATAAGCCCTAACAAGAACTAGTTATATCATCATGAACTACTTGTGCAATAAGTATCAAAAGCTAATTTTAACTTTAACAAGCTTAATTTTAAAGTTGAAAATGGCTAAAAGCTGTTTTCCATAACTGATGCACTTGACCACAAATCACAAAACAAAATAGTGCATACCTAAGACTTGGTTCTCACACTTTTTAATACCTATTTCAAGAGTAAAATACTGATTAATGTAGCTCAAATACTAGAAACAATTCTAAGCTCAAACTTGCTATAAAATCTAACTAATGATACTCCAAGATTCAAGGCAAACAACACACAAGTCTGCTATAAGCTAATTTAACCTAATAAAGACCTTTAAACCTAATCTTATAATCCTCAAAATGAGATTTAATTTCAATTAAAAGACCTAAATGGCTCTTGACAGCACTAACTTGAGTCAGTGCTGTCTTGACCCAAACACCCCTTTAAAATACTTAATCTAATTTTCAGCTTATAAGACTTAGAATAAAGGCTCAAATTCTATATACCAGATGATATATAGCTAAAATCAGACCTAGTGAACAATTTTTCATAATCAAATAAGCAGAAACAATAAGCTAAATAGTTATGCTAATATTTTTGGTTTTTGCAACTGATTTGTATCTAAGATATGAAAACTATGTTTTAAACTAACAAGTGAACTAAATAAGCAACAAACAGCTATACTAAGCAGATATAAGCTACACTAAACAATAATAAGCTAATATTAAGCAGATTAAGCAGAAATTAAACTGATTAACTAGAATTTCTAATGACAGCTAAGTAAAAAGAAAAAGGAAAAGAGATGAGTACCTCCACCTCAGCTAAACAAAGGTGAATGCTCAAATTAGAGCTTATAAGAGCAACTTAAGCATATAGTTTTAAGCTTAATCACTTTCCTAATCTAATCCTAACTCCTGACCATGAGGATCTATTACCAACTTGAATACTCAAAGCAGCCATCCAATTCCAAGGAGTATTCAAGTTATTATGAGCTTAAACAGCTTATGAATAATTTGAGTTTATGAAATAGTATCAAAGAGTTTATTCAAACCATTATGCATAAAAGTGAAAACATAAATTGCAATTTGAACAATAAGAAAACTAAATTTTATTGATTATAAAAACTGAGTACAAGCTTGAAAAGAGAGTTACATTAATTGAAAACAAAACTAAAAATGTTACAATAAGCTAAAATTACATAAGCTAAAAGCTACCCTAAATAAACTACACTCCATAAGATCCTGTGAGTGAGAGATTAGGCTTCCTTTTATAGGCAAGAGGGGAAGGTTCTAGCCCCTTAGACACTCCATTTGCTTCTAATCTTGACCATCCATCTCTAACCAATCATTGCATCTTGATTTTAAGCCGTTGGATGAAAAGGGATCACACGGATTGCCAGCTTGGCAATCCCACCTTCTTGGAGCCTTGTGCTTCTTTTGAACTGATTTTAGTGTAAAATCCCTCATAAGTTGTGTTTCTTTGGTGTACGCATGTCATTCCATGTGTCAGGGATTTGTTAGACTAGCCAATCACAATCAAGGAATGACATCTTTCTTTGCTGAGTTGGAGCTTGGCACTAGAATCTTTAAGCCATGCTTGACGAGTGAAGGGAAGTGGGTTTTACCCGTTTAATTTGATGCAGGGTTAAATTAGGAATGGGGGATGAATAGTCAAACCAATTTTGGTGCCTTTTTCTTTTCTTTGATTCGTTTGCCCGAGTAAATAGACGTGCTGA
The DNA here is from genome assembly GCA_026074375.1 of Tanacetum coccineum. Taxonomy (NCBI): domain Eukaryota; kingdom Viridiplantae; phylum Streptophyta; class Magnoliopsida; order Asterales; family Asteraceae; genus Tanacetum; species Tanacetum coccineum. Next base: position 27,795 of record BQNB010075605.1, read on the forward strand.
CTTGAGCTTATGTTTTTATAAGAAAAGGAATTGGGCCATTGGTATTGTTCATGGGCTTGGTTAAATGAAAGGGGTTTTGGGCTTTTAGACTTAATGGCCGTTAGTCACTTAGTAATAAAGGACTAACGGTGTAATGTGTTTTTGGGACTCATGGGGAAATGGATTTAACATTCAAGGATTATTTGGTAATTTCAAAGTTTTGTCTTCATATGAGTTGACCAAGGTTGACTTTGGTTGACTTTTGTTGACTTTTTCCTAATAAACTCCCGGGTCTTGTGTACTAATTCCGTCTCGTGTTCGTTTTTGTCCGGTTTTTGGCTCTTTTCTTGTGATTCTTGTAATATCCGTACCTACACATCACAAAAGATAAAATACATAATATACAAGCATAATTTGCATAATTTCATCTTTTAAAGGTCATTTTTAGTATAAAACGGATATGTGATTTCTCACATATCAAAATTCCCCAAACTAAATGATTGCCGTGTCCTCACACAATGTTAAAGAACAGACCATTTTGTTTATGGAGGCCTAAGATCGTATGAAAAAAGGCCTTTATTCAAAATGGCATAACTAGGTCTCAGACACTCGGTTTCAGGCCCATTACCAGCTGATTCAAAACATGGAACGAGGAATTATTGTGTTTAAATGTGTCACTTATTAATGCAGGTCCAAGTGTTGAAGAATAGACCATTTTGTTTATGGAGGCCCAAGATCGTATGAAGAAAAGGCCTTTATTAAAAATGGCATAACTCGGTCTTAGATACTCGATTTCAGGCCCATGACTAGCCGATTCGAATCTTGGAACGGGAAAGTATTGTGAAAAAATGTGTCGCTTATTGATGCAGGCCCAAGTGTTGAAGAACAGACCATTTTGATTATGGAGGCCCAAGATCGTATGAAGAAAAGGCCTTTATTCAAAATGGCATAACTCGGTCTCATAGACTCGGTTTCAAGCCCATTACCAGCCGATTCGAAACATGGAATAAGGAATTATTGTGTTTAAATGTGTCACTTATTGATGCAGGTCCAAGTGTTGAAGAACATACCATTTTGTTTATGGAGGCCCAAGATCGTATGAAGAAAAGACCTTTATTCAAAATGGCATAACTCGGTCTCAGGGACTCCGTTTCAGGCCCATGACCAGCCGATTCGAATCTTGGAATGTGGAAGTATTGTGTTAAAATGTGTCACTTATTGATGGAGGCCCAAGTGTTGAAGAACGGGCTATTTTGTTTATGGAGGCCCAAGATCATGTGAAGAAAAAACCTTTATTCAAAATGCATAACTCGAGCTCAGAGACTCCATTTCAGGCTCATGACCAATCGATTCGAAGCTTGGAACGAGGATGTATTGTGTAAAAATTAGTCACTTACTGATACAGGCCCAAGTGTTAAAGAATAGACCATTTTGTTTATGGAGGCCCAAGATCGTATGAAAAAAGGCCTTTATTCAAAATGGCATAACTCGGTCTCAGACACTCAGTTTCAAGCCCATTACCAGCTGATTCAAAACATGGAACGAGGAATTATTGTGTTTAAATGTGTCACTTATTGATGCAGGTCCAAGTGTTGAAGAACATACCAATTTGTTTATGAAGGCCCAAGATCATATGAAGAAAAGTCCTTTATTCAAAATGGCATAACTCGGTCTCAGAAACTCGATTTCATGCCCATGACTAGCCGATTCGAATCTTGGAATGTGAAAGTATTGTGTAAAAATGTGTCGCATATTGATGCAGGCCCAAGTGTTGAAGAACAGACCATTTTGATTATGAAGGCCCAAGATCGTATGAAGAAAAGGCCTTTATTCAAAATGGCATAACTCGGTCTCAGAGACTCGGTTTCAAGCCCATTACTAGCTGATTCGAAACATGGAATGAGGAATTATTGTGTTTAAATGTGTCACTTATTAATGCAGGTCCAAGTGTTGAAGAACATACCATTTTGTTTATAGAGGCCCAAGATCGTGTGAAGAAAAGACCTTTATTCAAAATGGCATAACTTAGTCTCAGGGACTCCGTTTCAGGCCCATGACCAGCCAATTCGAATCTTAGAACGGGGAAGTATTGTATTAAAATGTGTCACTTATTGATGCAGTCCTAAGTGTTGAAGAACGGGCTATTATGTTTATGGAGGCCCAAGATCGTGTGAATAAAAAACCTTTATTCAAAATGCGTAACTCGAGCTCAGAGACTCCATTTCGGGCTCATGACTAATCGATTCGAAGCTTGGAACGAGGATGTATTGTGTTAAAATGTGTCACTTATTGATACAGGCCCAAGTGTTAAAGAACAGACCATTTTGTTTATGGAGGCCCGAGATCATATGAAAAAAGGCCTTTATTCAAAATGGCATAACTCGGTCTCAAAGACTCAGTTTAAGGCCCTTGACCAGCCAATTCAAAGTTTGGAACGAGAGGAAGTATTGTGTAAAAATGTGTCACTTGTTAATGCAGCCCCAAGTGTTAAAGAACATACCATTTTGTTTATGGAGGCCTAAGATCGTAGGAAAAAAGGCCTTTATTCAAAATGACATAACTAGGTCTCAAACACTCGGTTTCAGGCCCATTACCAGCTGATTCGAATCATGGAACAAGGAATTATTATGTTTAAATGTGTCACTTATTGATGCAGGTCTAAGTGTTGAAGAACATACCATTTTGTTTATGGAGGCCCAAGATCGTATGAAGAAAAGGCCTTTATTCAAAATGGCATAACTCGGTCTCAAAGGCTCGATTTTAAGCCCATGACTAGTCGATTTAAATCTTAGAACGGGAAAGTATTGTGTAAAAATGTGTCGCTTATTGATGCAGGCCCAAGTGTTGAAAAATAGACCATTTTGATTATGAAGGCCCAAGATCATATGAAGAAAAGGCCTTTATTCAAAATGGCATAACTTGGTGTTAGGATTTATGTTTTCCTAACTTAGTACTGAAAATACAAATAGTTAGTACTGATAGTTATAGTTAGTACCGACAGTACAAATAGTTAGTACTGATCAGTTAGTTAGTACCGATAGTAGAAAATAGTTAGTACCGTTTAAGAGATATGTATGAGATATTTTAGGAAAAGATATGTATGCATTTTGTAAGCCTATTAGGGTTTATCCTTGTTCTATAAAAGGATTCCTATTGGCATGGTTAGAGATATGATCTCAAGATATCTCATACAAAATCATATCTCAATAGTTAGTAATCTGTAATCATTTTAAAGCAGATTAATAGAAGTTATTATTTAGTTATTCATTGTTTTTCTTAGTACTTGTGTTAAGATTCTGCATTAACACATAGTATTCATAATCAGTGTTTCTACATAGTCAACTATATTCATATATCTTGGCTATCATCCTTAATAGGCTACAGAGATCTATCTAACAAGGGACTCACAAGTGGTATCAGAGCCTGTGAGAAACTCTGAATAAGAAGAACAATCAAATTCAGTTTTAAACCTTCATCCTTCAAAACTAAACATGTCTGCATCAGAAGATGAAATTCCACCACCACCACCACCTCCACCATCATCATCACAAACACCTACCCAACAAACTCCTCATACAATATCAACCATCAAGCTGCCTATTCTCAAAAAAGGAGAATATGATATATGGGCTATGAA
>BQNB010075606.1:0-31409 GCA_026074375.1 Tanacetum coccineum
AAACGGGGGGCTTTTCAAAACTAGTGATTTCTTAATCCCCTTAGATGAACACTTAGCTACTTTTCGAGGTAATTAGTCTAAGGGGGTTGAAATTTTTGGTTTTCTAAGTTTGTATTTATGACATTGCGTGAGGACACGGCAATAGCTTAGTATGGGGGATTTTGGTATGTGCTTAAATACACATACCTTTTACCTAATAAAACGAGCTAAAAAGACCAATAATGACCAATAAATACAGAAAAATGCATTGTATTCGTTTGTATTGTGAATTGTGTCTTGCAGGTAACGGATATTGCACAAAAGGACAAAAAACGAAGCAAAACGGACAAAACCGAGCACGAGAATGGAAAGAGTACAAGAAATCAAAGCCGAAGGCGAATTTATCTTAAGTCTTAACAAATCCAATCCCGTTAAACCTCTAACCCTAAAATACCCTAAAACTATTACAAAGCTAGTCCTTGGGGACTAGCACCATTAGTCCTTTCCAATTGCACCATTAGTCTTTAACCTTTAACAAACATAAGTACCATTAACCCATTTTCATATCCATTCTGGCCCAAATTCATGTCCAAGCCCAATACCATTATAAACCTGACCCAGCCCATCTTATTAACAAAAAGTCAAACACGGGTCAAAATACAAATTATTGTTGCTCCTTCCTCCTCCCTCCTATTCGTTTTAACTGCAACAAGCATTAGTGGCGGGTTAAAATCAATTCACTCAATCCCACACTCTCCCGTCCTTCTAGAAGCATAATACTGACACCTCTGACATCCCAAATAGCCACGCTGGCAATCCCCAACAATACCATTGGCTATTAGGACGTGGCATAAAATCCAAGGGCTGACACGACTGCTTAATGATGAAGCAATGATTAGATGGACGAGATTGAAGCTCAGGAGTGTCTCAAGGACCTAGAACCTTCATCTGAGCACTATATAAGAAGAGCTCCTCACATAGCTTATTGTCTAAACTTTTAGCTTATTGTAGTTTTTCTTTAAGTCATTATTGTAATCTCCTTTTCAAGCATTGTAAACCTTTCAATATTAATAAAATTATCAGTTCTGCTTTTTAATTATGTTTTTACTTAATGAAATTTTATTAATCATGAGTTTTGGTACAACTTAATAAGCTCAATAAGCTCTTAGGTAATTCATAAGCTACTTATACTCAGTTAAGCTTTCAAAAGCTTAACTGAGTTTAGATATTCACTTTAATTCCACCAACAAATTACCTTAGCTTATTTTGGAAGATGTGCCAGATTGGGATGGGCTCATATGACAATACTAACTTGTTCTAAACAAGCTAGAGCTTTGTAAGATAAGCTCTAAGAGCAGCTATAAGCCTTGTTTGAGCAAAGGTCCTTGTGAGTTCTCATTGTCTATTTTTCTTACATTCAGCTTATTTACTGCTTATTGTCCTGCTTATTATTGTTTATGCTTTGCTAATTAGTCTATTGTTAGCTTATTGTGTGTGGTTTTAAGTTTTGAGTAAAGTTTGTTTGAATTTTTGTGTGTTTTAGTCATTTATAAGTTAAAATTGTTCTTAAGCTAGTTAGTACTGCTTATCTTCATAGCTTATTAGATGATGCTTATTTGTCCTTTCTTTGAGCTTAATTGTCATCTAACAGCTTAATATTTAGTCTGTCTTATCTATTTGAAGCTTATTTAGAACTGTTTTAAGCTTAAGTATGTTTTTCAAACTTATTAAGGGGTGTTTGGCACAAGCAGTTCTAACCTTGGTTAGAACTGTTTGATTGCTTGTGTCCTTTAAGCCAAGTTTGACAAGCTCAAACTAAGCTTATTATTCAGTTTTAATAAGTGGTTCAAGCTTAAAAATCAAAGTTAAGGTTTAATCTATGAAGGGGTTAGAATCTGTGGTATTTTAATATTATAATTTAGCTTATTAGAATTGGTCTTAATTAAGTGCTAATCTGTGTTGTTTTCATGCTTGTTTCTAGTTACAAATGCAGTAGAAAAGAATTAGAATAAGTGTGCTATTGCCAATTTGGTTTAGAATCAAAATCTGTCTAAATTCAAGTTTCATTTTTAAAAGTTAGAAGTCCAATTTTCATCAGCTAATTTAGGTTAGAGTTAGGATGTTTTAGGATCTGAAAATTCAAGCATAAGCTCATTAGGTAACATTCTTAATATGTTTTAGTCTTTTAAGGTATTTAAGCAGCTTATTCTAGCTTAATTTGAGGGCTTAAAGTAGCAAAATTTTCCAAAATAAAAGTCACTGATCTTAATCAGTATCTACTGACCTTTTCAAAAAGCTTTTTCTAGCTTATTTTTAGTTCAAATTACTTAAAAATAAATTTTAGGTGTCCATTAGTAGATAGATTTTAGCTGTTTTTAGTTTTCAGGTTTTGATATAAGCTTTTTGAAGATAATTTTTGGGTCAAAAGAAGTGCTAAAAGCTGTCATAATTCCCTTTAAGTCCAAGAGTTGTGCAAACTGTTTAAGGTCTTAATGAGCTTATCAGCTTATTTTGTGTGCTAAAATTTGGTCACCTAAGCTTATTAGGTCTAGCTTTAAGTTTGTTTCGGCTTAATTACTTTTCTTATTTGCTTATTAAGTCAAAAATCCAAACTGTTAGGCAAATGGTTAATTAGTTTTTTTTAAACTGTCAGTTTTGTTTTAAGTTTTTCCTAGCTTATTTGTGAGTTTTAGAAAAAGTTCCTTTTACTAAAGTTGCTTATTTTCTAGGTCTTTAGCTTATTAAAAAAATACTTTTCAAAAATGGAAGCCACAGGGGTCGAACCTGTGACCTCCCCCTTTCATAACCAATGCCTCTACACACACACTCAATGCCATCTGCCCTTAGGACTTTTTCAATCATAACTTGCAACATTTAATTAATATAGTCATTTTCTCAGTTTGCTTATTTGTTCTAATTTGCTTATTAAATTCTTATTCCTTAAGCCATCTTTTCTGGTTTTCATTTTTCTTAGATTCTACATAGTCTTAAGTATTTTCCATAATTTTTCTAAATTTTTATAAATTAGTTTAGTATTTTTAATCAATTTTCTAGATTAAAAGTATTTTTAATTCATAATAAATAAAATAAAAATCAAAAAAATATAATTTTTTTTTCTAAAATGATTTGTAGTCATTTAGGATTTATAAAAAATAAAAAAACATTTTTAGGGTTAAATTTTGATAATTCAGGTATTAAGTCGCGTTTTTTTTAATTTTCGTTAACGTTTTTTGGTCCAATCTTTAATTGCTGCTTGCCTTTACGTGTTTTTGCATTTATATTTGTAGAAATAGGAAACCAAATCAAAAATCTTAAAATTTCCAATCACGCGATCACGAACTTAACCTCGATTTTCAATTCGCACCTCGTCGGGATACGACTCGGGAAGGTTTTGAATTTTACTTTGGATAAAAGTAATCTTCTAGAATCCTCACGGAATACTTATTACTATACTATTATTGATATTATCATTACGTACGTGTTTGGAGACAAACCAATTTTTGGCGCTGTTGTCGGGGAGGTGTGTGCGATTATCGTGTTTACGTTTAAAGATTAGTTTTTGAAGACCCTTCCTCGTGAAGTTATCGTTTTATTATTTTCTTTTATAAAACTTTAAAAAATACAAAAATATTTTATTTTTCTCAATTTATTTTCATATATTTATTAGAAAAATCAAAAATACTTTTCCTAAAGTATTTAAAAAACCAAAAAATTAAAAAAACAACATAAAACAACCGTTGTGTCACTTGTGAAATCGGCCCATTTAGATTACAAACTTATAGAGAGGTTTAAGGAGGGTTGATCCTACAAACTTCGACTGGAAAGGAGAAGGTTTTTAAAACGCTTCGCGCTTACCCTCTCCTCCGCTTCTTTGTGCGTTTTCTAAAGAGCTACCTTACACTTGTTCGATTATCGGTTACAAAAATATTTTTCTTTTCTCTTAATTTGTTTTTAGCGTATGCAAACTTGCTCTTCTTCAAAATTTATTCTTGAACCTTCTACGAATCCTACTTCTACGAATCCAAAACGTCGTAATCGTAGACGTTCAAAATAAAGAGTCGAACCGTTCGCTCTTGAAGAGACTCCCGTAGTTACGATGGCCGATCAACGTACTATGGCAGAATTACTCCGTGCACCCACTGAGGGTTATGCGGAGGAAATCGTAGTACCACACATTCTCGCTGAGCATTTCGAGCTCAAGCATAGTCTAATCAATCTTGTAACTTCAAAACAATTCTTCGGTTTTGAAAAAGAAGACCCTCATGCTCATATTCGATATTTTACAAGATTACTTCTACATTGAAGTACAAAGATGTGCCCGAGACATCGATTAAGCTTATGATTTTTCCATTTTCTATCGATGGACCAGCCCGGATTAGGCTCGACAAAGAACCTTCTCGTTCTATTCTCACTTGGGACGATCTTGTGTCCAAGTTTATTAACCATTTCTTTCCTACCTCAAAAACAACAAATCTCCGGAATGAAATTTCCAATTTTCATCAAAAGTTTGAAGAAACGTTTAGTCAGGCAATCTTTTGGAAAGAAGTGCACAAGATGTGTTAAAAATTATTGAAAACAAGTCAAAAGTTCGTACTTCAAGAAACAAACTGATTGTTTCTCAAGTAAAAGCAAGTAATGTTAATTCTTCAGAGATAGCCAGTGCCGTAGCTAGTGCCGTTACTAGTGCCATGACCGCAATGTTTAAACAACATCAAGTAACCCCAGCTCCAACTTCCGTAAAAGCTGTTGAAGAATCTTGTGTAACTTGTGGAGGTGCTCATTCTTACCGACAGCGTCCTGCCACCGACGGCAATACTTTTTTGGGCTATCAATACAATATTCAAGGATATGTTTCAGCAGCCGCAGTGAACTATAATCAAGGAAATACCTGATACCGTCCTCAGAGTGTAGCTAACCAAATTCGACCATCGAGTTTTACTCAACCGAATGTGCAAAATAATCAAACCCGGTACAATCAAGGATACAATCAAGATAGAGGAAATTATCAAGGAAATCAAAATTATCAAGCTTTGATTCAGCAAACTCAAGTTGCTTCGTCAAATGAATTGTCAAATTATAAGAAGATAAATGAAGCTAACATGAAAGCTATGCAAAATCAAATAAATAATGTGAAAAATGAATTGAGAAATGAAATGCAATCTTCAATACAAACTTCAATGTGAAATCAAACCAATGAGCTTAAGAATATGATGGCTAGTTTTTTCCAAATGAATACCGCATTTTCTTCGGGTTCAGGTTCGCTTCCTAGCAACACCGTTGCTAACCCGAGAGGTGATTTGAAAGCAATCACCACCTGAAGTGGTGTTTATTATGATAGACCTACTATCCCTCCACCTTTTTCTCCCTCCAAGGTGGTGGAACGGGAACCTGAGGTGACAAATAATACAGTGCAACCGAGTACCGAAAACATCCAACCTCTGGTAGTCTAATCTCGTGTTCAAATTGATGAGCCCGTTGTTGCTCCTAAGCCTAAACCGACTATACCTTATCCTTCACGAGCTAACAAACAAAAGCTTCGTAAAAAAGATGATAACCTTGCTTCAAAATTTGTTGAAATTTTTAGGGAATTACATTTCGAGCTTAGTTTCGCGGATGCTCTTTTATATATGCCGAAATTTGCCTTAATGTTTAAAAGTCTCCTTAATAACAAAGAAAAATTGTTTGAATTAGCTAAAACGCCGATGAATAAGAATTGTTCGGCGGTTATCCTAAAAAAGTTGCCCAAAAAACTTGGAGACCCCGGCAAATTCCTCATTCCTTGTGATTTTCCGGAGTTAGTTGAATGCTTAGCCTTGGCCGATCTTGGTGCAAGCATCAACTTGATGCATCTTTCCATATGGGAAAAGCTATCACTCCCCGAACCTACTCCTACACAAATGATTCTCGAGCTCCCGGACCGATCCACGACTCGACCGGCCAGAATTGCCGAAGACGTTTTTGTAAAAATAGGAAAGTTCCATTTTCTGGCCGACTTTATAGTTGTTGATTATATTGTCGATCCTCGGGTTCCCTTAATTCTCGGGAGACCCTTTTTGAGGACAGCACGTGCTTTGATTGATGTTTACGATGAAGAATTAACCCTACGTGTTGATGATGAAGCCATAACTTTTAAAGTTGGTCAAACTTCGAGATACTCCTACAATGATGCTAAATCGGTTAATCGAATCGATGTCATCGACGTTTCATGTGAGGAGTATGCTCAAGAAGTACTTGGATTGCGGATATTTCTAAGAGTGGCAATCCCACTCCGTCTTTAGATCCTACCCTTTCTACTTCTTTCCCCTCTCTCACTCCATTTGAAGGAGGCGATTTTATTTTGGAAGAAATCAAAGCGTGTCTTACAAATGATTCAATTCCACTGAGAATTGATGATGCCGACTTTGATCCGGAGGGAGATATTCTTCTACTCAAGAAGTTATTAAATGATGATCCATCATCTCCTCTCCCTCCAAAAGAACTTCTTTTTGAGGAAATTAAAACGATTAAATCTTCTATTGATGATCCTCCGGAGCTCGAGCTCAAAGATTTACCGTCTCATCTTGAATACGCGTTTTTAGAAGGAACTGATAAATTACCCATGATAATTTCTAAAGAATTAAAAGATGAAGAAAAGGCCGCCCTTTTAAAGGTTCTTAAGTCACACAAACGGGCCATCGCATGGAAAATTTCTGATATTAAGGGTATCGACCCTAGTTTTTGTACTCACAAGATTTTAATGGAAGACGACTTCAAACTGGCGGTTCAACATCAGAGAAGATTAAATCTGAAAATTCATGAGGTTATCAAAAAGGAAGTTATTAAACTCCTTGATGCCGGATTGATTTACCCTATCTTCAATAGTCCGTGGGTGAGCCCCGTTCATTGTGTGCCTAAGAAGGGTGGTATGACCATTGTTGAAAATGAAGATAATTAGTTGATTCCTACGAGACTAGTTACCGGATGGAGTGTTTGTATAGATTACAGAAAGCTTAATGATGTGACCCGTAAAGATCATTTCCCGTTGTCGTTTATGGACCAAGTGCTCAAAAGACTCGCAGGAAATGAATACTATTGTTTTCTAGATGGTTTTTCCGAATATTTCTAAATACCTATTGACCCAAAAGACCAAGATAAGACCACCTTCACATGCCCTTATAGGACGTTTTCCTACCGATGTATGCCTTTTGGTTTATGTAATGCTCCGGGCACGTTCCAAAGGTGCATGATGGCCATTTTCCATGATATGATCCAGGAAACAATGGAGGTCTTCATGGATGATTTCTCGGTCTTTTGGGATTCTTTCTCGTCATGCCTCTCCCATTTAGACAAAATGCTTAAACGGTGCAAAGATACTAATTTAGTTCTAAATTGGGAGAAATGCCATTTTATGGTAAAAGAAGGCATTGTTTTAGGACATAAAATTTCAATGTCTGGGATTGAGGTCTACAAAGCTAAAGTTAATGTTATAGCTAAACTCCCTCATCCGACTACCGTCAAAGGCGTTCGAAATTTTTTAGGTCACGCCGGGTTCTATCGTCGATTTATCCAAGATTTTTCTAAAATAGCCCGCCCGATGACCCATCTTCTTGAAAAAGAAACCCCGTTTATTTTCTTAAAAGAATGTATTGAAGCGTTTAATATACTTAAGAAAAAGTTAACCGAAGCCCCGATTTTAGTTGCCCCCAATTGTGACCTACCATTTGAAATTATGTGCGACGCTAGTGATTACGCGATAGGTGCAGTCTTGGGGAAACGAAAGACCAAACATTTTCAGCCTATACACTATGCAAGTAAGACCATGCCGGATGCTCAAGCACATTACACTACAATGGAAAAAGAATTAGTAGCCGTGGTGTATGCTTTCGAGAAATTCTGGCCTTACTTAGTGTTATCAAAGACCATAGTGTATACGGACCACTCGGCTCTTAAGTATCTTCTTACTAAGCAAGATGCTAAGCCGAGATTACTCCGGTGGATTCTCCTACTCCAATAATTCGATGTTATTATTTGTGATAAAAAAGGAGCGGAGAATCTCGCGGCCGATCACTTATCAAGACTAGAAAATTCCCATCAAAGTAATCTTGAGAAAAAAGAAATTATGGAAACATTTCCTCTTGGGACACTTGGGATGGTTACCTTTCATGGTGATTTGAGTACCCCATGGTTTGCCGACATTGCAAACTACCATGCGAGGAATTTTATTGTGAAAGGGATGTCGTCCCAACAAAAGAATAAATTCTTTAAGGATGTTAAGCATTATTTTTGGGACGACCCCTATTTGTTTAAGATATGTGCAGATCAAATGATTAGGCGATGTGTTTACGACCAAGAAGCCGTTGATATCCTCACGGCTTGCCATAATGGACCCACCGGGGACATCATGGTGCCAACTACACCGCTAGAAAAGTATTTGATGTCGGTTTCTTTTGGCCTACTATTTACCGAGATGTCCATAACTTGGTCACACGGCGTGACGCTTGTCAACGTCAAGGCAAAATCTCGCAACGTAATGAAATGCCTCAAAATGCTATTTAAGTTTGCTAGATCTTTGACGTATGAGGCATCGATTTTATAGGACCATTCTCGTCTTCACGAGGGAACAAATACATTCTCGTGGCCGTCGACTACTTGTCTAAATGGGTTAAAGCGAAAGCGCTCCCCACTAACGATGCTTGAGTTTGAAATGCCTCAAAATGCTATTCAAGTTTGAAATCTCTTTTTGCCTGATTTGGAGCTCCTCGTGCCATAATAGTGATCGCGGTACCCATTTTTGTAATGATCAATTTGCTAAAGTTATGCTTAAATATGGAGTTACTCATCGTCGTTCTACCGCATATCATCCTCAAACGAGTGGGTAAGTGGAGGTTTCAAATCATGGTTTAAAACGTATTTTAGATAGGACCGTAGGTGAAAACCGTGCTTCTTGGTCCGATAAGTTAGATGATGCATTATGGGCCTTCCGTACTTCTTTCAAAACACCCATCGGGTGCACTCCTTATAAGCTCGTATACGAAAAGTCCTGCCATCTTCCTATCGAGCTTAAGCACAAGGCCTATTGGGCCTTGAAACATTGTAATTTTGACCTTAAGACAGCGGATGATCACCGAAAGGTTCAAATAAATGAATTAAATGAAATCCAAGATCAAGCTTACGAGAACTCTTTAATCTACAAAGAGAAAACGAAGAAGATTCGTGACTCAAAGATCAAGAACCGCGTTTTCAACGTTGGTGATCGAGTCCTCCTCTTCAATTCTCGATTAAAGATTTTCTCGGGAAAGCTTAAGACCCGCTGGACTGGACCATTCACCGTTACCCAAGTATTCCCTTATGGAACCGTCGAGTTATCTCAAACTGACAGGCCAAACTTCAAGGTGAAGGGTCATAGACTTAAGCATTATTTTGGAGGGGACATACCACCAATGGTTGTCCCGGATCTCCAAACTTTCCCCATGGATAACTAAATTCGGGGACGAGTCAAGGTTAGTGACTCGGTTATCAAAAACAAGCACTTCGCGGGTGGCAAACCATGCTTATCCTTAGTATATTAGTATAATAATAATGAATATGTATGATATGAGGGGACTCGCCTCTTCCTTTCTCGTGTTTTGTGGTTTATGTCCAGGATTGCTTGGATTTTGAAGACTCTCGTGCTCATGGTTTTGTCCATCGTCCACTCGATCTTCAATCCTTAGCATGCTTTTATTTGGGAATATGATATCCTAGATCTTATTGATTTAACGTTTATCTATTAGCATACTTAATAAACGGGTTTAGATTTGCGTAGAGACCCCTTAATATTTGGATTATGCCTTAAAATTAGTATAAGGGTGACAGTCTCACATTGAGGACAATGTGTAGTTCTAGTATAGGGGGATCTTTCGATTCGATCTTACTTGCATTTTCCTTGTCTTCACGTAACCCCGTTTTTCCACCAAAATAGCAAAAATATGCCAAATTTAAAAAATTTCAAAAATAGAATAAGTGTTTTGACACGTAGTTTTGTCTTTTTAAGGAATAAATTTTGACTTGATCGAGCATGTTGCGCTCTAGCTTGCCCCTTAACTTATATAAAATTAACCTTTTGTTAGTCTTTTATATAAGAAGCTTTAAAACGTGAATTCTAGCTTATAAAGAGCCAAGAGTTTGCAAGTTTTCATGATAAACTTTGAATATGCAAAGCTTGTTTATTAGACTAAGCATTCGCGGATCTTTTTATTAAAGATTTTAAATTTGCGAAGAACGAGAAATGATAGAGTTTTATATAAGTTAGATGCTAAACATAGAGTAGTTGGATCTCTTTAAGGCTCATAGAGGTTAATTGTGGCTTTTTGCTCCCACCAGCTTAATAAACTTTATATAATTGTTGAATAAATAATGTTACTTTAGGTTTTTGCGATTCTTTGTTTAAATCACTTCGTAGAGATTCCTTTTGGTGAAAGTAAGGTACATATCGAGGTTTTGTCAGTGTTGTGGGGAAATAGGCTACCGATTCCTGATGGCTCGCTACTGTTATCTAGGTAGTTAAAAGACCACATGACTTAAAATTTGGCTAATAATAAGTTATGTAATAAACCGAAGCCGAAATAAGACCACAACCTCTTGCCGGCTCACAACCTATGTGGTAGTCGTTTAAAGGGTGGATGTATGAATAATAATAAAAACTATGGCCTGATAAAAGTTTACTGCATCTTGCCGGCTTACAACCGATGTTGCAGTCTTCTAAATAAGGCGCATAGTAATTATCCGAGACTGATAAAAGTTTGTTGCATCTTGCCGGCTCACATCCGATGTTGCAGCCTTCTAAAAGGTCGAGGAAATTACCAAGGTCGAAATAAGACTCCTGGACCATGGTCGGCTCGCATACCGATGTGGCAGTTGTTTAAAGGACCGAGGTTTAATAATGTTGCAATATTAATAATAATAAAGCCAAATTTTGACTTCGGGGTTATCTAAAAAGGATAACCCCTAAATCATGCGAAATTAGAACCTTAATGTGGACCTTATTCTCACCATATCGTCTCTTTAGGAAAGGATTTCAAACTAATTATGGTCTAAACCGGGGTTTCTTTATGAGAATAAGACATTTATTTATTTGTCACAAATAAAATAATAAAATCTTTAGAGGATTTAGGAATAAGGGAGCAGAAAGTAGCTATGCATTCACAATTAGCATTTATGAGTAGTGTTAGCATTTTAACTTGTATTTAACAATGATTTTGTTTTTAAGCTTGGTTTGGGGCGGGTGAAAAATTAAGGACGATGAATTTATCCTTTTATTGTTTCATGGAAAGTTATGATGTGTATGAATAATAATAATAAATGCATAAAAATAGGAAAACGGAGGGCTTTTCAAAACTAAGTGATTTCTTAATTCCCTTAGATGAACACTTACCTACTTTTCTAAGTAATTAGTCTAAAGAGGGGATTGAAATTTTTGGTTTTCTAAGTTTGTATTTATGACATTGCGTAAGGACACGGTAATAGCTTAGTCTGGGGAATTTTGGTATGTGCTTAAATATACATACCTTTTACCTAATAAAGCGATCTAAAAAGACCAATAATGACCAATAAATACAGAAAAATGCAATGTGTTTGTTTGTAGTGTGAATTGTGTCTTGCAGGTAACGGATATTGCACAAAAGGACAAAAAACAAAGCAAAACGGACAAAACCGAGCACGAGAATGGAAAGAGTACAAGAAATCGAAGCCGAAGGCAAATTTATCTTAAGTCTTAACAAATCCAATCCCGTTAAACCTTTAACCCTAAAATACCCTAAAACTATTACAAAGCTAGTCCTTGGGGACTAGCACCAATAGTCATTTCCAATTGCACTATTAGTTCTTAACCTTTAAAAAACATAACTACCATTAACCCATTTTCATATCCATTCTGGCCCAAATTCATGTCCAAGCCTAATACCATTATAAACCTGACCCAGTCCATCTTATTAACAAAAAGTCAAACACGGGTCAAAATACAAATTACTATTTCTCCTTCCTCCTCCCTCCCATTCGTTTTAACTGCAACAAGCATTAGTGGCAGGTTAAAATCAATTCACCCAATCCCACGCTCTCCCGTCCTTCTAGAAGCATAATACTGACACCTCTAACATCCCAAATAGCCACGCTGGCAATCCTCAGCAATACCATTGGCTATTAGGACGTGGCACATAATCCAAGGGCTGAGACGACTGCTTAATGATGAAGCAATGATTGGATGGACGAGATTGAAGCTCAGGAGCGTCTCAAGGACCTAGAACCTTCATCTGAGCACTATATAAGAAGAGCTCCTCACACACACAAAGACGTCTTAATATTTTTAGCTTATTGTCTAAACCTTTAGCTTATTGTAGTTTTTCTTTAAGTCATTATTGTAATCTCCTTTTCAAGCATTGTAAACCTTTCAATATTAATAAAATTATCAGTTCTGCTCTTTAATTCTGTTTTTACTTAATGAAATTTTATTAATCATGAGTTTTGGTACAACTTAATAAGCTCAATAAGCTCTTAGGTAATTCATAAGCTACTTATACTCAGTTAAGCTTTCAAAAGCTTAACTGAGTTTAGATATTCACTTTAATTCCACCTACAAATTACCTTAGCTTATTTTGAAGATGAGCCAGATTGGGATGGGCTCATATGATAATACTAGCTTGTTCTAAACAAGCTAGAGCTTTGTAAGATAAACTCTAAGAGCATCTATAAGCCTTGTTTAGCAAAGGCCCTTGTGAGTTCTCATTTTCTATTTTTCTTACATTCAGCTTATTTACTGCTTATTGTCCTGCTTATTATTGCTTATGCTTTGCTAATTAGTCTATTGTTAGCTTATTGTGTGTGGTTTTAAGTTTTGAGTAAAGTTTGTTTGAATTTTTGTGTGTTTTAGCCATTTATAAGTTAAAATTGTTCTTAAGCTAGTTAGTACTGCTTATCTTCATAACTTATTAGATGATGCTTATTTGTCCTTTCTTTGAGCTTAATTGTCATCTAACAGCTTAAGATTTAGTCTGTCTTATCTGTTTGAAGCTTATTTAGAACTGTTTTAAGCTTAAGTAAGATTTTCAAACTTATTAAGGGGTGTTTGGCACAAGCAGTTCTAACCTTGGTTAGAACTGTTTGATTTCTTGTGTCCTTTAAGCCAAGTTTGACAAGCTCAAACTAAGCTTATTATTTAGTTTTAATAAGTGGTTCAAGCTTAAAAATCAAAGTTAAGGTTTAATCTATGAAGGGGTTAGAATCTGTGGTATTTTAGTCTTATAATTCAGCTTATTAGAATTGGTCTTAATTAAGTGCCAATCTGTGTTGTTTTCATGCTTGTTTCTAGTTACAAATGCAATAGAAAAGAATTAGAATAAGTGTGCGAAAAATCTGTCTAAATTCAAGTTTCATTTTCAAAAGTTTGAAGTCCAATTTTCATCAGCTAATTTAGGTTAGAGTTAGGATGTTAGTTAACATACTTAATCTATTTTAGTCTTTTGAGGTATTTAAGCAGCTTATTCTAGCTTAATTTGAGGGCTTAAAGTAGCTAATTTTTCCAAAATAAAAGTCAGTATATACTGATCTTAATCAGTATCTACTGACCTTTTCAAAAAGCTTTTTCTAGCTTATTTTCAGTTCAAATTACTTAAAAATAAATTTTAGGTGTTCATTAGTAGATAGATTTTAGCTGTTTTTAGTTTTCAGGTTTTGATATAAGCTCTTTGAAGCTTATTTTAGTGTCAAAAGAAGTGCTAAAAGCTGTCATAATTCCCTTTGAGTCCAAGAGTTGTTCAAACTGTTTAAGGTCTTAATGAGCTTATTAGTTTATTCTGTGTGCTAAAATTTGGTCACCTAAGCTTATTATGTCTAGCTTTAAGTTTGTTTCAGCTTAATTACTTTTCTTATTTGCTTATTAAGTCAAAAATCCAAACTATTAGGCAAATGGTTCATTGGTTTTTTTTAAACTGTCAGTTTTGTTTTAAGCTTTTCCTAGCTTATTTGTGAGTTTTTGAAAAAGTTCCTTTTACTAAAGTTGCTTATTTTCTAGGTCTTTAGCTTATTCAAAAAGAAAAAAATAATTTTCAAAAAGGGAAGCTACGGGGGTCGAACTTGTGACCTCCCCCTTTCATAACCAACGCCTCTACACACACACTCAATGCCATCTGCCCTTAGGTCTTTTTCAATCATAACTTGCAACATTTAATTAATATAGTCATTTTCCCAGTTTGCTTATTTGTTCTAATTTGCTTATTAATTGCTTATTCCTTAAGCCATCTTTTCCAGTTTTTATTTTTCTTAGATTCTACATAGTCTTAAGTATTTTCCATAATTTTTATAAATTAGTTTAGTATTTTTAATCAATTTTCTAGATTAAAAGTATTTTTAATTCATAATAAATAAAATAAAAATCAAAAAATATAATTCTTTTTTCTAAAATTATTTTTAGTCATTTAGGATTTATAAAAAATAAAAAAACATTTTTAGGGTTAAATTTTGATAATTTAGGTTTTAAGTCGCGTTTTTTTAATTAATGTTAACGTTTTTAGGTCCAATCTTTAATTGCTTTAATTGTTGCTTGCCTTTACGTGTGTTTGCATTTATATTTGTAGAAATAGGAAACCAAATCAAAAATCTTAAAATTTTCAATCACGCGATCACGAACTTAACCTCAATTTTCAATTCGCACCTCGTCGGGATACGACTCGGGAAAGTTTTAAATTTTGCTTTGGATAAAAGTAATCTTCTAGAATCCTTGCGGAATACTTATTACTATACTATTATTGATATTATCCTTACGTACGTGTTTGGAGACAAATCAGTAAGTCAAAAGCATTGCAATATTGAGCTCATTTTGTTCGCAATGCGAAGATCTTTTTAGCCGTATTTTTTATGAATGAATCGGTAGATTTATGTTACATATTTGAGAAATAAAGTTTGTTATATAAAAAAGTCGCAAATAACTAAAAGTTTAAGGTAGTTTTCGAAACTTATCGTATAGTTTGAGAGTGTGTTTTATAAAAAAAATTAGTTTAAAAGTTTTTTGACTTGGGCCGGCCCATTTATTTCTTGTTGGGCTATTTTCTTTTTCGTCGTTAAACGACGTCGTATCCTTCCAAAAATGAGTATATATATAATATGGTTGTGTTCCGATTCAAATTTTTATTTCTGAATGCACTTTCCAAGCTGCTCAAATCATGGGTGTTCACGAGGCATTCTGGTTTAGTTAGTTAGAATATTGAAACTATTCATCGTAGGACATGTAATTTATTTTATTACCTAAAACCAAATCGTTTTAAGCGGGTTATCGATCATTTCGGGTAACCAGATATGCGGGTACCCGAAATGAGCGGTTGTCCGCGTTTCGGGTCACGATTAACCATTTTAGACGTTTAAACGAGGTTAACCGTATGAATAATAACATGATCTAGAACATAAAATTTCATTTTGTATATTAAATCAAATTTATATTAAAGTTATTCTATCACAATAATTGCATTCAAATAAACACATAACATATTAACAAAAAAAATCTATTCCACATTTATAGGTTAAAATCACACTAATCAATTTTCGCACATAAATGTTTTAATGTGACATTAGGAGCAAAAAAGTTGTTGTGTAATAAATGTAGTATAATAATGTAATCAATACTTATTTGAATATTTAGTTAAAAACCTTTACGTATATTATACACAGTTCCAGGGGCGGAGGGGATGGGATGGCTAGTGGATGCTAGGCCACCCCCAACTAGCCCAAAAAGCCCATAGTTATATAGCCCAAAAACCCATTTGTGTTAGGAATACGTATAGTCGGCCCTTGTTAGTTTCATAGAAAAAGAAGAGTAGAGCCAACAAACGTGAGTTTCATTCTTTCAATAATTATCAGAAATTCCAATCATCAAATAAGGTATTCAATGCTCTTTATTATTTAGTTTTTATTAATGATCAGAATTAGTTATTTGTGTTTGGAAGCTTTGGATGAATGAATTGAACGAGTATTTTTTCTTCACATTAATGATCAATTGAATACTTGATAAATGATAATTATTAATTGCTTCATTACAATTTGCGTGTAGGCTTATTAGTTATTACTTGTTATTTGTTTCTAGTTTTTACAAATTGTCAAAATTCTAATAAAGAAGTAAAGAACTTAGAACTGGTATCAATAGTATGTATGTCAGTATGACGAATGATTATAAAGCTTTATAAATTAAATTTTCCGTGCCACGTCAATAAGTTTTACACCTTTTGAGATAATAAACCTATTTCTACTATGATATAAACATCATAAAGCTTTATAACTCTTGCATACAACACATGCATTAATTGTTTTGAGATTATAAAGAGGTCTAACATTTAGGACATTTCCATGCCAAATAAGCATAAAATGAAACTCCAATATGGCTAATATAAAACATAAACCTCTTCAAGTTTTTTGGACCTATTCTTAAACCTCTCATAGTGGATGCTCTTAGTAATACTTATAATGACTAGTAAGGAAAAGAGATGACCTGGTGTATTCAGTTGTGGGTAAGATCTACTGTTTTGAACACTGCTTTGTGATTTATTGGTTTGATATACACTTATAAGAGGATGGGTTCCGAGCTTCACCTTTAGAAATTTGGCAACAAAGGTGGCTTCTCTGTGCAATGCTTAGGATGCATGCTATATGAAAAAATAGTATGTGTTCTTAGGATGTAGATGTGTGATATACTTTGATGTGTAGTGGCATGACAGTATGTATGATCATTGATCACAGACTCATTGGTATGTATGTATGTATGTATGTATGTATGTATGTATGTATGTATGTATGTATGTATGTATGTATGTATGATCATTGCCATATGCTTGTATGCATATCTTCTATGATCATTGCTATGTATGATCATTGATCACAGACTCATTAGTTATTCCCAAGGCTGTCAAGATCGCGATCCCACCTGGGATTGTTTTTGTCTTTGCAAGATCGAGATCGTAAGATCGGATCGAGATCGTAAGATCCTACCAATTTATCATGTTCTGTAAGCAACGGATAAACGAGTCAAACTATTTTTATTTCTACTCATCATCAAATATAAATTTATATAATATCCTCTTAAAAATGTCAAAGTTCAAAATTTTAATTACCAAAGTAAAAGTAAAACAACAACAAAGTTCAATGTTTCAATCGTCACATTCACGATTTAGAGGAATAAAATTTACATACATGGTAATAATCGGTCTCAAAAAAAGTACTTCATCGTAATCACTACAATTAAGCTATCTGAATTAAAACTTAAAGGTTAATAGTTAAAAGTTAAAACTATGAAAAGGTAAAAGAAAAAATAATAATTACCTGTAAGAAATTTTTGCTTAAGGTAACTAGAACATGAGAAGAAGAACCCTAATTTGTTTCATGTAATTTCAATTTGGGGAAAGTAGATAATTAGGTTTATTGATTAGAAAATCTAAGAATGAAACGTCAATACTTGTTACTGAGATCATCAGACTCGTATTGTTCTTTTTTAGGACAAAAAAGTAATGGGCTAGTAAGTATGTAAGTCAATAAGTTAGTAACTTGGTAATTTGGTAAACTTGTATCGACACGCGATCCTACGATCTTATGCGCGAGTTTACGATCCTACTTGCGATCCTACCTCTGATGCGATCCTACACCGATCCTACACGATTTTATCAGGTGAACACGTAAGATCGTACGATCTTACGTGTAAACTCGCGAGTTTGACAGCCTTGGTTATTCCTACTCTTTTTTTTTTTCTTATGCCTTTTTTTTTTTTTTATTACTTTTTCACACTCTTCCAAACACTTTTCTTCTTTTTTTATTTTTATTTTTTTTTTTTTTTTTTTTTTTTTTTCCACTAATTAAGTCTGTATGATCTGTGGAAACTAGAAAGGGGGTTGAATAGTTTACCGATTAATTGGCGTTTTGAAATTTTACTTCTAAAGTTGTTAGATTCGAGTATATGTTCAATCAATCAACAATATGAACCAATCAAGATAACTATCTACTTGTAATAGCGATACAAACAATAAATGAAAAACATAAACAATATAAAGAGATAAGGTAAAAAAACGATCAAACCAAGACACCAAGATTTTTAGTGGTTCGGCTACGAAGCTCCTCTTCGCCCTACTCCACTCCCCGAGTATCCAACTTGAGATTTTACTATGTCAACAAGCTCCCTTTAGGCGGAGAAAACCGTTTACACGTCGCTTACGTTATTTTCCGACACTAAGCTAAATGTAGAGTCCTAATCTTAGTTAGAACCAATCTACAACTTCACCGACACTAACCAATCACAAGATCTACACTATCGGATTTATACACTATCTGATTTACACAATCACACAAGATAATCAAAATAGAGATTTGGAGCTCAGAAGAATAGATGAGAAATCACTAATCTATAACACTTCGTTTCTTAGCGAATATGAGTGTTCTTCTCTTACACTTGATAGAAGAAGGTAGAAGATGAGATTTGATCACTTGAAACAAGATTAAACTATGTTAGTGATCAAGAGATTTATAGAGAGAAATAAGGTTTTAGTGAGAGAGAGGAATTTGAAAAATCTGTGCAAAGAGGTCTGTTTTTCTGCAGGAAGGAGTGCAGTATTTATAGACAAGAAAATTAACGTTCCCTGGTGGCGGTCTCGGCAGTCCCAGATATATCTGGGGGCCGTCTAGCCACTAAGGGAGCTGCCACTAGACTGACGCTCCAATTTTTGTCTTTTTGTGGGGAAGGTTGATCCTGGTATGTTGTTTTCTGTTGGGGGGGAGGGAGGGGAAACTGAATTCAAACTTTCGTTTTTAATTAAAACATTATTTTTATTAATAAAACTATTTTGTATATTTTTTATTTTGTAAAAATAGTTTTGTAGAAATGTGATAGTTAAGAAGAAAAATTATTTTCTTGATCACTAATCATGTTTAATGATTTGTTTATTCATACCTTAAGTGATTTACGTCGAGATGGAAATTTACGATTAATAACATGCCAACGTTTATTTTTATCGTGAATGTTTTTACATTTTGTCATCTTCAAAACGTAGATGAGTCAAAAAATATAAATATTGTTTTTAGGCATTATTTGTATTAACAATCTCTCCTTTTTGATGATGACAAAATATAAACTCATTTTGTATAAAAAATAAAGTTATAAGTTATTAATGAGTTTTAATCCATTTCTCCCCCTTTTTGTCGAATCCAAAAAGGTTAATCATCGAGATATAGAGAGAAAGAAATCGACGTTGCCAAGACTCTCCCTTGATGTATACCGCCCCTTGTTTGGGGCACCAAGAGATCAAGATTATTGGATTTTGCTACAAAACTGAGTTAGAAATACAAGTGCAAGAAAACATTTCTAACTAGTAGGATGATTACGACAAATATATATGCAATGCTAATAGTATAGAAGAAATAGCCATCGAAATCATAACACATATAAAGCATCCATAAAGGATCATTCATTCATAATAAATAAAGTCCATACAATGAATCATAGATTGCTTATAACACTAGTAATAACGAGACAAATTCATACATAAACGGTATGAATATTACAAGATAAATTAACTAAGCATGTCATAGAAAGACTTTTAAACCTAAAGCTAGACTAGTTGATTCTTAATGTCTAGAAGATGCCATAAGCAAAAGATAGGTTGTCATTTATTAGATAAATTAAACGTATGAGAATGTTTAATCATTATAGGGTGAGAGATGGGAATGGGGCGAGTGAGAAGAAATTGAATGAAGTTAAGCTCACTCCTTATTGATTGAAATTGATTTCGGGTGTACATGCAACAATGGACAAATCCCGAGTGACAGTTGACTTGGTCAAGAGTAGCGAGATGGATTAAAGGTGGTGATGAAGAGCGTGGAGAGGGTGGTACTTGAGAGTAGGCATTGGTTGCATAATGGAGAGTTGTTTCAAGAAGTTGAGAAATTTGGTAAAGTTGATTTACTATTTGTTCCCTATTTGGATTTTTGGTTGGTGGTGAAGGTGAAGGTGACGCATTTTGAGAGGGATGATGAGATTTTGGTGTAGTGCGCCTCCAAACTTGTCTTACCAAAATTCTAGGTTTCCTTGAGAAGTTTGGAGGAGGATTTGAGCAAGACATTGATAAACAAGTTTAAGAAGAAGAGAAGTAGAGAGGATGATGAAGAATCAAAAATATGTTGTGGTTTAAATAATGAAGAAGATGAGGAAGGATAGAAAAGCATGGCATTAAGTGAAAAAAGTACAAGAAGTGGTTTGTCTAAATAGAAAAATGCCAGCTTGAAGCCATAGGTAAGAGGGTGAAAGTTGTAGAAAAAGAGATAAGACTGGAAATTTTGTTCCCTCTGATGCGGTTGTCGTAAGGGACTTCTACACAAAGTTTTACAACTCCCTAGGCAGTGTACCTAACCGTTGTAGTGTAGTATAGGCAAGGCTCGGGGGTTGTTATCGTTCTATAGGGGAATAACACTGTCAAGGTCGGATCGAATGTTCACTAACGTCTAAGGGTTGAAGGAATATTCTTTTTGTGTTTTTATATTTAATGAAAGCAAGTAAATTCTGGTTTTAGAGAGGTTTTGGTTTTAAGCTAATTAATTACTAATAAACTAAATAACAATTATACAATGAAGCGTATTCACCTGGGATGCACTACTCCTTGCTAGCTATCCAATTCTACCTATTGCTTTGTCACACTTGAGATGTAATGTGTAAGTATTTCCTAATTCATGAACGGATTACACGAACCCGCCGTCTATGTAATATTCCGTTAGGGCAATGCACAAGTAAGGTAGTATGAAGACTATTACAAGGCCCCTAAGAGTATATTACATGCAATTGAAATATCTTAAGAGGGATCAACCATATAAGGGGTAAGGTAGTATGAAGACTGTTACCCATGGTATCCTTTCTACACAATCACGTTTCCCTAGACATATCAACAGCGATACAGACAAAAGCTGGTTTTCTAGAGCCTAACGCACACATCCATCAACAAGAAGCAATAGGAAACAAGAATTATAAACTATAATCAATTAGACTCATTGAATCTGTCACAAACAACAAGATCTAATCAATTAATGACAAGGTTCATGCATTCCCAAATAAATACTAGATGAATTAGCCAAGCATACTCAAGCAAGAGAAATCATAATCAACAAAAGGAATTGAAGACATGAATTAAGATAGATATGATAATCAAACCATTACAAGATGTTTATGGATTGAATTAGGTCTTCTAAGTTGCTAGAAAAACACCTACCCAAACCCTAGAATCGGACTTAGGGTTGGGGGCTTGATAAGGCAAAACCTAAACCGACCTTCATGACAGCGTTACCAATAACATGTGATGTCATCACCATGCCATTTTTAACATGGTTGAAGATTTTCTCGTTCTGAACGTGTGGGCTGTTGAATCGTCAAAATCCGAGTTCGTATGAAGGAGTTATGATCAAAACAATATATGGTACTTCACGCGCGCGTTAAATGGTATTCTTAATCTCGTAACACCGAATCTTCTAGAGTTCCTTTAGGTCATCCATGTTCTGACGGTGTCGCCAATGTACTGACGCCGTCGCTTAGTAAATCATTACGGTGTCACTTTATGCTTGCGACGCTATCTCCACGCTCTGTAAGCATAATCTTAAAGAGATTTTGGTGTATGTCCGTAGTCTTGTCCGTTTCTTCTCCAAATGAGCCCAAGTTACGTGCATTTCCTCCAAATGCTAGATACCTGAAAAGGAACAATTAAGTGCCTATTTTGGGCATAAATGCACGATTTCAGAGGTTAAACGACCCTAAAAAGTGTATAAAATGACACCTCATCAAATACCCCTACACTTGGGATTTGCTTGTCCTCAAGTAAATGGGCTTTTCTACCTAGACAATAACAATACGAGGGTCATTTTACCTACTCCTTAAAAGTATTTTACAACACAACCTTCTAGACCTCATAATTAAAAGCACGAAAAGCATACACTAGTACCTCACACAAGTGTTTGGGATTCTCTCTTTCTCTCGGGTGTATAATAAGTTATAACATAAGGAGGAAATAGAAAATCAACACTCATTACCTGTCATAGCATATAAATTACCATAAGCTTGGTAAAGGATCAAACCTCCATCGCTGGGCGCAAGCATTATTCATTACTATCTAAGAGATCTTTTTAAAGGGTTGTGGGATGTAGGTGTAAGATAGCATATAATGGAAACGGAAATGGATGGGATACATTTGGGTGGTGACTTGGGTGAATTTGGAGTGGAAGGGTTAGCTAATTATTTATACGAATACACGCTGATTTGGTTGCTAAGCCAAGACTCGGACAAAGATATACAAACTCTACACAACTCTACATCAATCTCTTTTCTTTTTCTTTTCTATTTTTTTAATAACATAATACATCACAACATGGGGTTTATAACACGTACCCCTACACTTGAGCTTTTTACATACTCGATATTTACAATCTAACTAATGACCAGATTTGAGGTGGATCAAAATAACATGGAGATCATCTAACAAATGTATGGGGGTATTAACTTAACTTTTCTTCCCCATTCTTCCGCAAAATAAATACTATCATGAATCCCAATCGTCTTAAAACCTTATTTACAAGGATAAGGATTTAGCAACCATGTACTCAAATAATTAACTTGGGTTAAACAATAATGTACTAAAAGTGAGTACATAAGAGGTGGGCTAAAACGATTTGAGTGTAATGATTGGTTTAAAGATGACAATGCTCTTCATTAATAGTCCAGCTTAACCAAAAAATTACAAGAACCGTGAAAAATGATAGGCTCGGAGGGTTGTACTAGGGGTATCCTGCACTAAAGGTGAGTGCATGGCAAGGGTGCGGGATAGTTACATGATCGGTGTGACCATCATAACAATTACAGGTTTAAAACATGGGTTAATCCTAATGCCTCTTATTAAATAAATCCTAATACTTACTATGCAGTCTCGGAATGCATTACAATAACAAGTTCTAGAATTTAATATACTACCGGTATACTCTCATAATCCTAAAGTAACCGATACCAATGTTCCAGATTAGGAGACAAAACCACGCATACACATCCGTAACGACGGAATAGACACACATGATCGCTCACTCCTTAACTCGAACAAGCTAAAGGTATAATATCTAAGGGCAAACCTCACATTTTGGGGGTGGAAATTGAGGGTTTTTCTGCTAGTAATATAAATTTCTATCCATGAGACGCTATTAATACTCGATTTTTGCTGGTATGTGTCATAAAAAATTTTAAATTTTGGTCAAAATTACCCCTTATGCTATGTTTTGATATATTACCCATCATTTTAAGGACAAAGCAAATGGCAAATGAAATAATAGTTTCTAAGGCTTATTTCCCCCTATACTTAAGTTGAACATTGTCCCCAATAATCTATAGAAGTACCTGTAAAAACGAATAAATGGAAAAGAAAACAAGTAAAAGAAACTAGTACTCCCCTGGTTTGCTCAATATTGGAGAAGAAACATGCGATAACTCGTTAAATCATCCTCTAAGAATTGTCCAATGAAACTTCCTAAGAACTTCCAAGCTTCTTCTCATCAAATATAACCTGTAATCAAAGACAAAGACAACTACACCAAGCGTAAAATTCACGGGTGAACGATAAATACAACCTCATTAACTGAGTTTAGACTCTATGAAATCAATAAAGATAGGATGAGAGTAATGTCATAATCATAGGTTTTTACAGATTTACAAAAGAATTACCTATTTTAGATGTTACACAAGTTATATCTTAAAAAATACGTAAAATTTTTGAATTTTCTAGTAGTTGGCCTCATGACGCCGTCAGGAATATCATGACGTCATCACAGAGGTCGAGCTGACGGCGTCATGTATAATCTGTGACGCCGTCTCCACACTCTGTGAAAATTTACTTTTTGTTTTTGATGAAAGATTTCCTATACGCAATCTTCTAAGTTATTTCCTGTACCAAATACTGCATAAAACCTGAGATTTGACAATACAATCATATGACTCGAAACAAACACACAAGATATACAAGACACACAAAACACGCAAGACACACCTAATATGCAAGAAATAAAAGATTGGGTTGCCTCCCAACAAGCGCTTGTTTTTGTTCAAGTCACGAGCTTGACTCTACGCTCATTTGACGTGTAGAAGTTGGGTCTCCCCTACACTTGAGGTTAAGTGTGGGTGATAGTAGCGATACATACCATTTTGAAGGAAGTATGCCACGTGGGGTGAAGGTGGTGTATGAATGGCCAATGGTTTTACTACTTTCATCCTAAAGCTACTCGAATCCTTTGGTTTGATGGGTGGATTTGAAGTTGGAGAAAAATTATGACAAATAATCAGAGTTATGTCATTCTCATAGAGATTATGCTCCAACGATTCTTTATCCATTTTGGTTCCCAACATCTTTATCTCGACTGCATCTTCATCTTCGTACTCAAGCTTATTTTCCTTAAATGAATGAAGTATTGACATTTTGAGGTTAGAATTTAGGTGTTGGTGAGGGGTTCTATAGATAGTGGGTTTAATACTAGAAATCATCGAGACCCTATGCACCATGATAGGCTTGAGTGTTTCAGGGGTTATGGTAGGGGTGTAAGTAGGAAATCTAGTGATATTTTCTATTTTTGTGGAATGAACTCTTTGTGCCTCTATTTTGACCTTCAGGGTTGCTATTAAACTATCTACAAGACACATAAACGTGTCTTTTTTTTCTCATATCTTCCTCTAATTGCCTAACTTGATCCTCCTAATGATTAATTAAATTCAGTATTCGTGCCTCTAATTCCTCCTGATAAGGCCTTTTGGGAAACGTTAATCCTACCTCATACTCTAATAGCACTTCATTCCTCATTAAATATTCTACTTAACACTCCATACTTTCTAACTCCTATTCTAAAGTGGCATCTATGTAGTCGGTACATCTTTTTTCAGAAATGATTAGGTCGTTCCACTCTTCTTCTTCGTATTAGGCCAAATCCTCGATGGTTTCCCATGCTTCTTCTGGCCTTAATTTTCTAAGTCTCCCACCTGCTGCATGGTCAATGGCCATCTAGGTGGTGTAGTTGACATGATCGTAAAAGATCTGAACTTGAAGCCATAGATCAAGACCATGGTGAGGGACTTTTCGGAGTAAGTCCTTAAAACGAGTACACGCATCATAAAGAGATTCGTCTTGACGTTGTTGGAACATCAAGATATCCTTTCAAAGTTTAGCCGTTCTTCCTGGTGGGAAAAACTGTGCGAGGAAACGAGTGGTGAGATCGTCCCAAGTCAAGATGGATCCCGCGAGTAGACGATCAAGCCAATTGATAGCCTGGTCACGAAGAGAAAAGCATAATAGTCGCAAACGAGTGGTATTTCTTGTATCACCATTAAGGTCAATGGAATCTACAATCTTGAGGAAGTCCTTAAGATGTTAGATCGGGTCTTCGTACATAAGTCCGTGGATTGCACATCCGCTTTGCACCAACCGGATGGTGTCGGATCGCAGGGGAGACACCTTGGCTCCTTCAGGAAGCTCAATGGCGTTTTGGTACCACTCATGGCTAGGTCGGGAGAAATCTCCTAAGGTATAGGGCCGGTTTGAACTTTCGTCTCCCATGATGGTCAACGAAAGAGTAGGTTTGGTTATGAACAAAAGGAACAAAGAAGAGATAGACTAAAAGAAAGCTACTTGACAAGAAATTAAATCTCACTTGATAGGAATCTTGTGAGTAGACCTAAGCTAGATTAAATCCAAAACCTATGCTATTCCCCGGCATCGGCACCAAAAAATTGATGCGGTTGTCGTAAGGGACTTCTACACGGAGTTTTACAACTCCCTAGGCAGTGTACCTAACCGTTGTAGTGTAGTATAGGCAAGGCTCGGGAGTTGTTATCGTTCTCTAGAAGAATAACACTGTGAAGGCCGGATCGAATATTTACTAAGGTCTAAGGGTTGAAGGAAGATTATTTTTGTGTTTTTATATTTAATGAAAGCAAGTAAATTCTAGTTTTATAGAGGTTTTGGTTTTAAGCTAATTACTTACTAATAAACAAAATAACAATTATATAATAAAGCGTATTCACCTGGGATGCACCACTCCTTGCTAGCTATCCAATTCTACCTATTGCTTTGTCACACTTGAGATGTAATGTGTAATTATTTCCAAAGTCATGAACGAATTACACGAACCCATCGTCTATTTAATATTCCGTTAGGGCAACGCGCAAGTAAGGTAATATGAAGACTATTACAAGGCCCCCAAGGGTATATTAAATGCATGTGAAATAAATTAAGAGTGGATCAACCATATTAGGGGGCAAGGTAGTATGAAGATTGTTACCCGATGGTATCCTTTCTACACAATCACGTTTCCCCATACATATCAACACGATACGGACAAAAGCTGGTCTTCTAGAGCCTAACGTTCACATCCATCAATAAGAAGCAATAGGAAACAAGAATTATAAACTATAATCAATTATACTTATTGGATCTGTCACAAACAACAAGATCTAATCAATTAATGACCATGTTCATGCATTCCTAAATAAATACTAGATGAATTAGCCAAGCATACTCAAGCAAGAGAAATCATAATCAACAAAAGGAATTAAAGACATAAATTAAGATAGATATGATAATCAAACCATTACAAGATGTTTATGAATTGAATTAGGTCTTCTAAGTTGCTGGAAAAACACCTACCCAAACCCTAGAATCGGACTTAGGGTTGGGGGCTTGCTAAAAATGAAGTTATGAGGTTGTATTTATAGGCAAAACCTAAACCGACCTTCATGACGGCGTTGCCATTAACATGTGACGCCATCACCATGATATTTTTCACTTGGTTGTATATTTTCTCGTTCTGAACGCGTGGGCTGTTGAATCGTCGAAATCCGAGTTCGTATGAAGGAGTTATGATCAAAACAATATCTGGTACTTCACGCGCGCGTTAAATGGTATTCTTAATCTCGTGACACCGAATCTTCTAGAGTTCCTTTAGGTCGTCCATGTTCTAACGGCGTCACCAATGTACTGACGCCGTCGCTTCGTAAATCATGACGACGTCAGTTTATGCTTGCAAATTGATTTAATTCTTCTTGCATAGCGACTATCCAAATTTTATCCGTTAAGGCTTCATACACATTATTAGGTTTTATAGTTGATATAAAACAAAATAAGTTACTTTGGTTTTGGGCTTGTGACCTAAGGATTCTTTGGTTAAGGTTTCCTATGACATTTTCTAATGGATGCTTCCTAGATTCCTTAATATTGACTACTTCGTCAATTTCTAAAGTTTCATCCTCAATGTCATTTTCTAAGTTTTTCTTTTTGGTAACCTTAATTGCTTCTTTTTCATCTAAGTCATCATCCACCAAGGGTGATGTCTTAGAGGGTGGAGGAGTTTCATCGAATGTCACATTGAGTGATTCTTTGATTTTCATGGTGTGTTTATTAAGGATGATGTAGGCTTTACTATTTTGGGAGTAACCTAAAAAGACACCTTCGTATGACTTTGGGTCAAACTTAGTAAGGTAGTCTTTGGTGTTTAAAATGAAGCACTTGCTTCCAAACACCCTAAAGTAATCAAGAGTAGGTTTCCTACCTCTCAAGAGTTCATAAGGTGTTTTACCTAAGATGGCTCTAATTAGGATTCGGTTGAGGATGTATGTTGAAGTATCTACGGCGTTACACCAAAACTTTTGTGGTAACGATTGTTCATTCAACATGGTTCTACTCATTTCTTGTAGTGTCCTATTTTTCCTTTCTACCACGCCATTTGATTGTGGAGTGCATGGAGCCAAGAAGTTATGTGTAATATCGTTGGCATTAGAAAACTCTCCAAATTGCACTTCATTATCAAATTCCCTACCGTGGTCTGTCCTAATTGACACTATATAACATCCTAGTTGGTTTTGTATTTTCCTACTAAATATTTTGAATTGATCGAAGGCTTTATTTTTAGTTTTGAGGAATCTTGTCCATGTATACCTAGAATAGTCGTCTACTATTACTAAGGTGTAGAGGTTCCTCTGTAACTCCATACGGAGGATGGACCGAAGAGATCCATATAGAGAAGTTTGAAGCATCTAGTCTTTGAGACCATATTCTTAGCTTTGTGACTAGCGTGAGCTTGTTTTCCAATTTTGCAAGCATCACAGAAATGTTGATCAAACTAAATCTTAGGTAGGTTTCTAACTAATTCCTTAGATGCTAACGATTGAATGAGACGCATATTAGCATGACCTAATCTCCTATGCCACAACGTGGAGTTTTCATCAATCGTTGCAAGACAAATTTTGTCTTTCGGCTTATTTCTTAATTTCATCACGTATAAGCCTTTCTTCCAAATGCCTCTACCTATTACCTTACTGTCCTTAGTGATTTCACTATCGTGTTCTGAGAAAGTTACTCTACATTTATTATCACATATTTGACCTACACTTAGCAAGTTAAATCTTAAGTTATCTACATGTTCTACATTAACTATATTGAGAGAGTCATTAGAAATCGTACCTTTGCCAATGATGTAACCACGAAGATTACTACCAAAAATGACGTTACCTCCATTGTATACCTTGTAAGTTGAGATGAGCTTTCGATTACCCGTTATGTGTTTAGAGCATCCACTATCTTTTATCCACTCGTCGGGTTCCAAGTCGACTCCAAGGCATATCTCATTTCATGCTTGAGTCACGAGACACGTTTTGCCTTTAGCCTTTTCATTATCTTCTTCACCGCTATCACTCTAAGAACCTTTGATGAATGCTCTTTGGTTCTTGTTCTTTGGTGGTTTTGGACATTCTCCAATAAGATGATTTGTGTCTCCGCATCTAAAGCAATTCTTTTTACTTTCGTCGTTCTTTTCGTCTCGTCTTATTTGAAAGGTCTTTTTGTCGTTCCTAGGTTGTCTCACAAACCTACATCTTCTCTTTAAGTCTCTAACCGCCATGACGTATTCTTCGTCTTCAATTTTGGAAGTCGAACACTCCTCATCACTAGATTCCTTCTTAGCCTTTAAAGCAAGAGATTTTCTTTCTCCTTTAGCTTTGACTATTTTGGAATCTTTCTTGATGATCATTTCGCCAACTTTGAGGTTACCGACAAGTTCATCAAGTGATAGTGATGTCAAATATTTTGACTCTTCAATGGCTATGACATTTTCTCTCCATTTTGGATGTAGAGCCCTAATAAACTTCCTAACATTGTTTTTGCTAGAATAACATTCATCAAAAGCTTTTAGGCTAGTAATAATGGTATTAAATCTAGCAAAAGCACTGTCTATAGATTTGTCTTCGGAAATGACAAATTGTTATATTGTTGTACCAAAAGGTCAATCTTGTTATCTTTGACTTGGCTATTACCTTGATGGGTGATTAATAAAATTTTACAAATTTCTTTTGCCGTATTACACATGAAAATTCTTTCATATTCTTTTCTTGGCAAAGCAATGTAAATAACCATTTTGTCTTCGTTATTTTTCGCAAGCCTCTTTCTAAGATCATCACTTTGTTTTTTAAAAGAGATAACCTCATCTAATTTGGTTTTTGGGTTTTGTTCAATAGGTTGAAAATCACCGTTGGTAATAACATGCCAAAGATCAAGATCTTTTGATTTTTTTCGAATCTATTTTTCCAATAAATAGAACTATCACTTTTAAAAAGTGGTGCTCTTTGCATAGATTTCCCTTCTAGATATTTTTCAGAATCCATAGATCGATCCAAGCTTTAAAATACAATATATTTTAAAAATCTTGAGTGACATCGGCTTCTGATACCAATTGTGGAAACTAGAAAGGAGGGTTGAATAGTTTACTGGTTAATTGGTTGATCTGTCTCCGAATACGCTATACGTAAATATATAGTATAAGGATAGGACAATTATAGTATAGTAAGTATTTTCCGCCGGGTTCAAGATAAACGCTTTTAACCAAAACGTTATATCAAAAAAAAAATCTCGGGTCGTTTTCCCTCGACGAAGCGTGAATTGAAAATTGGTTAAATTCGTGATCATGGTTTCAAACTTTTGAATTGATTATCTATTTCTAAAATTAAAAGCACATAGATCATATAAAGAAAAATTAACGACTAAGCAATAAAACAATTAAGCATAAAAACAATAACGGAAATTAAAGAAACGTGACAATTAAAACCTAAATTATCTAAAATTAAACCTAAAATGATTTTTTTACTTTTCCTAATCCTAATTACTAACTTGTAAGAAAAAGCTAAGGAAATCCTAAACCGAGGGTGCTTAAAGTTAAAAACGAAGAAAACGAGAACGGGGATCAAATCCCGTTCTTTAAAAAGTGCAATTCTTAAATTTTAACCCTACGAAAGTAAATTTAAATCCTAAGCCTAAAATATGATAAAAGAAAATTTTATAAAAAAGAATTTTAATTTTTTGATTATTTTTCTATTTTTATGATTTTTTAAAGGTTTTAACAAAAATAAATGATTAAAATACCAAACTATGAATTAAAATTCTAAGAAAATTACTAAAAATAGATTAAGCTACAAGGAATGTAGGAAAAATACTAACTAGGAGAATGCTTAAATGAATAAGCCCAGAAAAAGCTATAAAGCACGCAAAGTGCTTATTATAAAAAGAACTCAAAAAGGTGTTAAATGAATTGTTGTTGCACCTTAGGACGTAAAAGTCCCAAGGGTGCAGTGGTAAGTGAGTGTGGTGTTGAGGTGTATAAAAGGTTGAGGAGGGTAGAGGTCCGGGGTTCGAGCCTTGCTCACCTGGATTTCCCCTCTTCCTTTTTTTTATTTTTGCAAAAACTTTTAAAAACAAAGTTATAAAACAGATGAAAATAAGCAAAATCTATAAAAGAAACTTTTTGTGAAAGCTAGTAAATAAGCTGGAAAATAGCTTTTTAATCAAACATATTATACTTAAAGGATAAAAGCTTTTGAATTAAAATTAAAGAACCTAAAAAAACTAAAATAAGCTAAAACCTGAGCAAACAAGGCTATAACTACTCTATAACTACTTTATTAAGCAAGTCTAAGCTAAAATTATGCAAAAACAATAAGCCATAAGCTGAAAATTCAAATAAGCACTTTTGCATAAATGGATTGCCAAACAGACCCTAAGGGCAACTTTGAGCTTAATTACAAACAGGCTAATGGAACCTTATGGCAATAAGCTTTATACCTAGTTAAAGCTTATCTTAAAAGCTACTTAAATCAACAATTGAAAAATAGTTTGAAAACTAAATAAGCTAAGAAAAAGTTGAATGAAAAAGGCAGTTTGACTCAGTATATGCTGAGTGTTATTTTTGGTTTTTAAAGACAAAATGCTAAAAGTAGGCTTAAAAACAGATGACCAAATAAGCTCTATAAACTAAAATAAGTTCAAACAGATTGAAACTACCCTACAATCTACTTGTGCATAAAATTTTAAGACCTAACAACTACTTTAACTAGTTGAAATTTAAGCTTGAAA